>JAQQSZ010000139.1:0-29885 GCA_028646595.1 Phalanger gymnotis | reverse complement strand
TTGGGTTTATCAAAGAGTAGGCTGCTATAGTCGTTGACTTCTCCATCTTGTGTACCTATGCTATTCCACTGATCCATGACTCTGTTTCTTAGCCAGTACCAGGTAGTTTTGATGACTGCTGCTTTATAGTACAGTTTGATATCTGGTATGGCTAGGTCGTTTCACTTTCACACAGACCGTGCTCATTTTGGGGCCCCCAGGCTCCTTGGCCCCCGGCTTCTCTCCCTTTCTGTACTAGTCCTGAGGTTGTGGTTGTTCTCTCTCTCCCCTGCCCGCATCGCGCCCCTTTGCAGGCAGCGCTAGCGAGGTGAGGCAGCATCGTTTCTTCAAGGACCTGGACTGGACGGGCCTGCTGCGTCAGAAGGCCGAGTTCATTCCACAGCTGGAGTCCGAGGATGACACCAGCTACTTTGACAGTAAGGAGCCCTGGGGGCCTGGTGTCTCACGGTGGGGAGGGGGGCCCTCAGGTCAGCCCCACCTTGTAGCCCATTGGTTGGTGGTGTGACTGCATGCCTGGAGGAGGAAGAGTGACTAGCGTTTGTGTAGTGCCATCAAGTTGACCAGTCACTTTGCAAGCACGACCTTGTTCAGTCCTCACAACAGCTCTGTTATCCCCATTTAACAGCTGAGGATGCTGAGTCAGACAGAGGAAAGTGACTCGCCCAGGGTCCCACAGCTAGGAAGGGTCCCTGTGATGGCAGGTCCAGCACTCTCTGCCCAAGCTCTCCCTCTCCTGTTTTGTGCTGTTTTTATGCTGGGACTGAGTAGGTGCTGTGGAGGCATCCCAGCCTGCGGGGGCACCTCCCGCTTCATGGAGCCTCTTGGAGCCCTGGGATGCTCTCCCAGAACCGCTTAGTTAATCACCACTGGGCTGTGACCTGTGTGGGGGTGGGGGCTTCTCTTGCTCAGGAGATCTGGGGGCACCAGAGGCCACCCTCATTCCTCTAGTCCTGGGAATTCTTCTCCAGTTACAAAGTCTCTGCTTTCTCAGCATGGCCAGGCCAAGGAGTCCTGTCCCTATGCTCATGGGATCCCAGAATTTGAGAGTTGGCCAGAGCTCAGCAGCATCTGGACCAGCCCACAGAGGAAAGGAAGCCTCATGAAGGCAGGCCCACCAAAGGGCCTCTCCCATGTCTCCTGGTGCTGCCTCCGGGGCCGGGCACAGCCCTCCAGATGCCTGAAGGCCAGTGTAATGAGAAGAGGAAGCACACCCAATTCCTTTAGCAGATCCTCCCGTGGCCTGGGCTCAAGGCTAGTCCTGACCCTGGTTGCCATCCTCTGTATGGTCTCCAGCTTATCAGTGCTCTCAGAATTGACCACAGTGTCCAGATGTGGGCTTTGATTTTTCTATACTCCACATGTCAGACTTGACAGGCATCCCTATTGAATTTCATCTTCCTTGGTCCAGCCTAGTTCTCAGGGCCTGCCAAGTTCCCTTTGGATCCTGACTCGCTGTGTCAGCTCCCTGCACCCGACTTTGGCATCTGCCAGTCTGCTGAGCTGACTGTCTAGGCCTCTCTGCAGGTCATTGTGAAATGTGTGGGATGGTGCTGAGCCACACGCGATCCCTGGGGCGCTCCACTGGAGACTTCCTGCCCGTTTCAAATCAAAAGTGGATTCAAATCCACTTTATTCTTCTCTCACCTACCATGTTTCCAGTAGCCTGCCATGCTTTTTCCAGCCCCATCCTCAGCACACTCCTCTTATGCTGGGTTAGCAGCCCTGCGCAGGCCGGCCTTCCTGAGCTGGTGTAAATAGAGCCACGTGCGCTTGTGGGGATCCTTGGCTTCCTAACCAACCCGCCCTTTCATGACCCTTTCTAGACTTGCCCCATGAATCAAGGTCATGCTCACCATCTCTAATTTCCAGGCATGGTTCTCTTCTCTTCTGGGAAAATTGGACCAATGTTTGCCTCCCTCCTGGCTCCTCTCTCGTTTCACCTATCTCTGGCAGTGACCTAGGCTTCCCTCCACTGCTGCCTCTTTCAGGACCCAAGGATGTCATTCATCTGGGCCCACTCAGGCCCACAAGCTCTTCTCTCACCATCCCCATGTAGATGAAGCAGGGGCAGCTCAGGGGAATGTGTCTTGTCCAGAGCTAGAAAGTGTTAGAGCCAGGACAAGGTCTGGCTTTCTAGACCCTATGAGTGAGGCCCCCTCCTCTCTCTGTAGCTGCTTTGGAGCCTGGCCCCACTGAGTGCCAAGCTACCTTTTGCTCAACTCCCTGCTTCCTCTGCCCATCCCACCAGGAGGCCCTCCCCATGTGAGGCCTCGTGCCCAGTCAGGCATGTTGGGTAATCAGATTCCCCTCCTTCTAAACTCCAATCATCCAATACCAAGAACCAGGCTCTGCTCCCCCCACCTCCCCAGGGTGCTCCTGGGATGGGGACGGGGACACTTGTTTGCAGCAGGATGTAATGAGGTCAAAGTCCATGGTGCCCAGAATCACCAGGGCAGCCCTCTACCGCCACCCTCCCCTGGGCCTCTGCCAGGAGAGTCGACCCCTTCCTCAGACCAGCCTGCCCATGTGTCTGTCCCAGCTCGCTCAGAGCGTTACCGACACGTGGATTCGGAGGATGAGGATGATGCCAATGAAGATGACCATGTGGAGATCCGTCAGTTCTCTTCGTGCTCCCCGAGGTTTAGCAAGGTATGGATGGGGTCTGGGGCTGGTCATCCCAAGACTAGGGTGCCCAGAAGGCACTGGAAGGGGAGTCGTGCCATCATGTCAGCAGGATCCGCAAGGAGGAAGCTCCCCTGGTCCCTCTCTGTTGCAAACTGTCCTTGTCATCTGGCATGATTGCCAGGCACCCTCTTCTCCCCTGCTCCCCCAAGGGCCCTCGGTCATCATCTTCTGCTGCGGGCTCTGCTGACCCAGCCTCCCATCCCCTGACCTCTGCCTGCCCTGTAGGTTTACAGCAGCCTGGAGAGACTCTCCCTGCTGGAGGAGCGCAGGACCCCACCCCCCACCAAGCGCAGCCTCAGTGAGGAGAAGGAGGACAAGCTGGATGGCCTCAAGGGCAAAGATCGAGGCTGGGTGATCGGCTCCCCCGAAATGTGAGCAGGAGGGCCCAGTGTAGGGGAGGGAGACAGTACGCTGGGCCCCAGATGGGGCTCGGCCCATTCTTGGGGAGCTGCTCATGAATGCCTCAGATTGTCCCCTAGGGAGGGAACCCGCACCCAGGCTCTCTTCTCCCCTACAGATTGCGGAAGCGGCTGTCAGTGTCTGAGTCCTCCCATACAGAGAGCGACTCCAGCCCCCCTCTTGGGGTGCGGCGGCGTTGTTCAGGGGTGCTGGATGCACCCCGCTTCCCAGACGCATCTGATGAGGCAGGTAGCAGCCCCCGGCAGAGCCAGCAGCTGACAGAGGGTGCAGCTTTCCTGACTCCACAGCTTAAAGAGGGCGGCCCTGAGTCTACTTCTGAGCAGCTGGGAGAGCGCAAGGCCCAGGGGGACAAGGAACCAGGTCCAGTGCTACCTCCCACAGTGACTGCCCAAAATGCCAAAGTCTTTTTGGGGGGTGGGGCACCCGTCAGAGAACCACCCTGTGGTTGTAGTGGGGATGGCAAGCAGAGCTTAGCCGGAGGCTCTTGGGACATTTGTAACCATCCCCTGATTCTGCCCCTGGGCTCAGCCTAGCAGCTCAGAGTTCAGATCACCAAGGATTTACTTGGGGGTTCTGCTTTCTCACCACTGCCCCTTTAGGTGGGAGTCCTGTGAGCGTCTGTGCCCAGCAAGGCCGCCGGAACAGCCAGGAGGGCCTGGAGAGCTCCACGCCCAAGGCTATCAGCGACCTGGCTGTGCGGCGGGCACGCCACCGGTTGCTGTCCGGCGAGTCTGGAGACAAGCGCACACCCAGGCCTGCCAACAAAGTCATCAAATCAGCCTCGGCCACCGCCCTGTCTCTTCTCATCCCCTCAGGTGAGGGCAGTCCAGGGTCTGGGGCCAGCCCAGGTATTTTTCCTCCATGTGTCTGTGGGTCCATGACTGGAGGGATGCTGGTGTGTGTGTGTGTGTGTGTGTGTCCATGTGTCCCTGTGAGTGTGTGTGCGCATGTGCTTCTGGACCTTGCGTGTGTGTCATGGGGATTGAGAGACTGAGGCCTAGACAGGCCGGACACCTTTCTACCCCTCGATTTTGTGGGAGTGACCACAGCAGCTCAGGGCCTGTCCTGAATCTGGGGTAGAACCATTTTCCAGATTACCGGTGTTGTTCCCTTTTTGTTGGGTGTAGATGGCAAGTGTGTGCGTGTACCCTAGGGGCGGGCTCCAGCAGCTGGGGCCTGTGCATGAAGTGAGGGGGTGGGTAGGATGGGCAGGGAGGTGACTTACTGGGCCCATGTTTCTGCTCCAGACCACCATGGATGCTCCCCCTTGGCTAGCCCGATGTCCCCCCATTCCCAGTCATCCAATCCTTCATCTCGAGACTCATCCCCAAGCAGAGACTTCTCTCCAGCTATCAGCAACCTGAAGCCGCCCATTGTTATTCACCGAGCTGCCAAGAAGTATGGCTTTACCTTGCGAGCCATACGCGTCTATATGGGGGACACTGACGTTTACACTGTGCAACACATGGTTTGGGTATGTCTGTGTCGACCAGCTGGGCCTGCCTGAGAGTGGCGGGGATCCCAGGGCAGGGAGGGTCAGGCCCTTGTCCCAGGGTGGTGGTAGGCCCAAGCCATCCACCCACACTGTCCTGTTCCCCTGCCTGTCCCTGCAGTGAGTGGCCCGGGCAGCTGTAGTCATCCCAGGCCATCAGGAGGCCTGTTGATGATGGTAGAGGGGAGGCTGAGGAAGCCTAGGGCTCCCAGGGATTGTGTGGCAGGGAATAGCTCAGAGCTGGTCTCTTCTTGGAGGCAGCACGTGGAGGACGGGGGCCCGGCCAGTGAGGCAGGACTTCGGGAGGGCGATCTCATCACGCACGTCAATGGCGAGCCTGTGCATGGGCTGGTGCACACTGAGGTGGTGGAGTTGATCCTGAAGGTAAGGAAAGGCCTCACACCTCTGAGCTGACCTTGGATGGGGAAACCACAGGGTCTTGAGGAGCTTTGGGGGGGGGCGGGGGGGAGTGCTGGGCCACCGGGGGATGGGCTGACTACTGATTTTGGCTCACAGGATCCTCTCTTTGAACCCTGTGAAATCTGCTTTCCCCAGATCTAGGGTGCCACATGCCACACTATGCTCAGTGTGGAAGAAAAAGGTGGCACTGTACCAAGGGGGCATCAGCCTGCCAGGGACAATTCATTAATTATTCTAATGAATTATTCAGAGTATCTCAGCCAAGAGAGACAGAGACAGACACACAGAGAGGCAGACAGACAGAAGCAGAGCCAGAGATGCAGGGAGAGGTCTCTGCAAAGCTGTCTCTCTGGCCTGGCTTTTTTTAGGTGAATTGATCATCTTCTCAAACAGTCCACAAAATTGCACGATATGATGCAGCCTTGAAGCCGGGTGTGGATGACAGGTGGGCTCTCTGAGAGTCAGGAAGAGGAGGGAGGCTGCCCTTAGGGCCCTCATGCAGACCTGGCTCTGCCCTCATCTGGGCTTGGCTCCAGTCATGGTGCTCACTGCCCTCATTCCATCTCAGGGACAGCAGCTCCTCTCTCAGTTGAAATCCTTTGTCCCTTTAGAGATATTTAGGGTTTTAGTAAAGGAGAAAACAGGTTTCAGCGCAGGGCGTCATTTTCCTAGAAATTTGGCCCACCAGCTGATGGCACAGAGGGCCTGGAGTCTGGAAGACCCAAGTTCAAATCCAGCCTCATGCCTTTACTACTTGTGTGACCCTGGGCAAGTCACTTAACTTCTGTTTGCCTCATTTTCCTCATGTAAAGGGAGAATAAGAAGGGCGCCTGCCTCCCAGGGCTGTGAGGGTCAAACGAGCAGATATTTGTAATGCACTTAGCACAGGGCCTGGCACATAGTAGGTGCCCTGAAGATGTTAGCTAGAGATGATGATGATGGTGATGATGCAGCATTCAGGCACATGGAGAAAAGACTGCAGCCTGGAGAAATGCCTGTTTCTTAATATTTCTCAAAGGGGGAAGAGGTTGGTGTGTTTCCTCTTTTACCACATCTTGAGGGAGGGGTCACCTTCTCCAGGATTCCCTCATGTCCAGCCTCACTTCTCCCTGCTGGCGAGACTCTGGTCCAGCCCAGGCTTTCCCCCTCATTATTCCTCCATCTTCTGAAGGGTGAAACTGCTAGAGCCCTGCAGCGGAAGTGCCTGCAAGCTGCTTGCCAAACTTCATCTCTTTCCCCTTTCTGCCTAGGTGATACTCCAGTGACAAAATCACTTGTGTTCCTCCTTCCTTTGCCCTTCCCTTATTTGGCTGCCCCGCCCTTCCTCCTTACCTTCTGGATAGATGGCTGCCTGATTGCCAGGCTTGGGCTTCATCCTAGTAAGGTCTCTTGTTGGTGCCTGGATTCCCTCCTGGCTCCTTTCTGGTATTTTGTCCCTTATAGACCTCTGGGGGTCTCAGTTATTAGTTTTCTCTGTCCTTCTCCACGGCCCCAGTCCCTGACTTGGGGAGTCCTCCCAAGCCTTGGCTTCAGCTTGTCAGACTCCAGGGAAGTAGAATCTTCTGGGCCTTTGTTAGGTGTCTTCTCGCTGGTCTGTGTTTGCAGCTCTGATCCACACTTTTGCATCCAACCATTCTCAGACCCCGCTTCTTAGGCAGCTGTCAGCTTTCCTCCTCCACACACTTTGCCTTTGCTGAGCAGCAACAGGGAGGAAACTGCCACCTGTGCCCCTGCCTGACTCCCAATTTTATCTTAGGCCCCAGGATTGGAGGCCTTTGGGAATGTTACTTGTATCTGTAAGAATACTAGAAGCCGGGTCTCATCTGCCTGACTGCTCTGCAGACCCTGGATGTGGCTGTCCCAATCCCTCTGCAGCCGGTCATCCCCAACTCCTCCAGCTGTTCTTTGTTCCCCTGCCCTCCTGGCCACGTCATAGAATGTGGCTCCCAGGACTCTCCAGAGCTGTGGTCACGTCCCTCTCTGAGTGCAGCCTAGAATTGTATTGGCTGTTGCAGATGCCAGTCTCCTCACAGCTCCCTGGTGTGATGGCCTCCCAAAGTTAGGAGGCACCCAGGGGCAGGGCACACCTGGCCACACCTGGGCTCTCTGTGTCTGACTTTGGTCAGTCACTTTTCCTCTTGGGGGCCTCAGTTTCTCCTTCTGTAAAGTGAGATTATCTTTGAGGCTCCCTCAGCTCTGGCCCAGATCTGATAGGGCCCTCTTTTCCTTTGGTTGGTACTGAACTAGGGACTTCTCCTAACTGCCTTGCCCTTCCTTGTGCCCAGCAGAGTGGAAACAAGGTCTCCATCTCGACAACGCCCTTTGAGAACACATCAATCAGAGTGGGCCCTGCACGCAAGGGCAGCCACAGGTCCAAGATGGCCCGAAGAGACAGGAAGAGCAGGGGCAAGGATGGACCTGAGAGGTGGGTGAGGCCTGTGTCTGCAGCCCTAGACATGCACGTGCACTAACACTCAAACTCACATGTGGGCCCTTGTCCCCATACACACATCTACACACATACATATGCATGCACACGCGCATATGTGCCACCCCTGCAGAGCTGTCGACCCCTGGGCCCCTGTTCCCATACACACCTGCAGCATTGTGGCCCTTCTCTTGGCAGCAGGAAGAGGGGCTCCCTGTTTCGGAAGATCACCAAGCAGGCATCTTTGCTGCACACAAGCCGTAGCCTATCGTCTCTCAGCCGCTCCTTGTCCTCTGGAGAGAGTGGGCCTGGCTCTCCAACACATGGTCATGGCCACAGCCACAGCCTGGCCCCACGCTCTCCAACCCAGGGCTACCGAGGGGCCCCCGAAGCCTCTCATTCAGGTACCTGGGATCTGAGCTTCCTCTTGAGGGGCCCCTGCCTTTGGGCCCCCCTTTGTGGGGGTCAAGGACAAGACCAGGCCTGGGGCTGGTACCAGAGTCCCTTGTGGCACCATCTTGATCCAGGGTTGGAGGATGGGCGGCAGAGTCCTGGGCAGGAGCTGGGTTGGGCTTCTCCCTGGGCCCCTCTTGTTTCTGACGCTCACTTTCTCTCACTTTTTCTCCAAAGTAGGTGGAAATTCCTCCCAAAGCAGCTCGCCCAGCTCCAGTGTGCCCAACTCTCCAGCCAGCTCTGGCCACATCCGTCCCAGCTCCCTCCATGGCTTGGCCCCCAAGCTGCAGCGGCAGTACCGCTCACCCCGGCGGAAATCAGCAGGCAGCATCCCCCTATCCCCCTTGGCACACACTCCATCGCCCACTCCTCAGGCCACATCTCCCCAGCGTTCCCCGTCTCCTCTGCCTGGCCATGCCCTAAGCAGCAGCCCTGCTGCCTTCCCAGGAAAGCTGCACTCCTCACCCCCCCTGGGCCGACAGATCTCAAGGCCCAAAAGTGCTGAGCCACCACGTTCCCCACTCCTAAAGAGGGTCCAGTCGGCTGAGAAGCTGGGGGCAGCCCTGGGGGCCTCAGAGAAGAAGTTGTCTGCCTCCCGCAAGCCTAGCCTAGACCTGGCCCCTTGTGAGGTCAAGAAGGAGCTGGTGCTGCCCAGTGACCCGGGGGACAAGGCCCCACTCCCCAAGGCAGCCTCTCGCGGCCTGGGCACCATCCGGCATGACCGAGCTGAGCGCCGGGAGGCCTTGCAGAAGCAGGAGGCCATCCGTGAGGTGGACTCTTCGGAGGATGAGGAAGACACAGACGATGATGGCTCTGAGAATAGCCAAGATGGACGAAGCCAGGGGCCCTACCGGGCCCTGCCACAGGCAACCCCAGAAGGAGGGGACATAGGCAAATTCCTGCCTGCTCACCGGGCCCAAGAGAGTGCCAAAGAAAACCCCTGCGTGCCCCAGGACTCATGGGGCAGGGCTCGGCTGCCTCCAGCCACCCCAATAAGAGCACCGGCTGATGAGGCTGCCTTGGGCACTGTGATGCAGTTGGCGTCTGAAGAGAGTCAGGCCTCAAGGGCCAAGGCGCTCCCTGGTTCCCCTGGTGCCCAGGGCTCTCCTCAGGGTTCCTTGAGTTCTGAGGGTCCTTGGGGTGCCACGTCCACAGAGCCCACACTCCCCCAAGGTGACAGGCAGGCCCAGCCCTGTCTTGAGCCAGCACTGGCAGCACTTTGTCCTTGGCCATCAGGAAGCCCCCTCCACTGCCCCAGTCCACACCCGAAGCAAGCCCCTGGGAGCAGCTCAGGCCCAATCCAGCTTTGGCCTCTGCCCCTGCAGGTGCCCACCCTTGCTGAGGGTGGGCACAGCTGGGACACGCTCTCGTCCCAGGTGACCCTGAGCCTTCAACCTGGGTCCAAGCTAGAGGGGCCCTCCAAGCCTAGCCAGACCCAGGCCACACAGCTCACCAGCCCTTCCCAGCCCCTGGCCTATATCACCCCTAGCCTCAGCCCTACCCCTTGCTCACCTTGGGAGCCCAAGTGCCCCTGGGCAGAGAAGGAAGAACTAGCTTTGGGGAGCACCAAGGTGCCTGATGCTGCTGGTGACAGCAAGCAGGCCTCCCAGTGCAAAGGGCACCTGCAGCCCCCTGGGCGTGAAGAGACTGTGCCACCAAGATCCCTGCACCAACCACACGACTGTGCCCTGGCGCATGATGACCTTCTGAGAAGAACGTAGCTGCTGGGCCCGGGGCCCATCCCTCCCACCTGTGTAATATATGCTCATGGAAATGACTGGTGTGCCGCTATCTCTGTGGGGAGCTGGGAGAACGGGGGACCCTGACAGCAGGCTGTGCCCATTGCTGGGCCCATGCCCCTGCTGGGGCCAGCCCATCTGAGCTAGTCCTGGCCATTTTCCGTCTGGTGGCCGCCACCAGAATCAGGCTTGTGGCTGTAGTCTCGTCCCCCTCGAAGCTGTACAGGACACCACCCTAGCAGCCGCAGACGGTGACAAATGGACAGAGGAAGGGAGGGCAGCAGCGTCTCGTTGGGCCAGAGCCCCAGGAAGCTCAGCCCTCCCCTTCCTCTCCCATGTCCCAAGACCTGTTCCTCAGAGCCTCTGGCATGTGGCTGGGGAGAGGAAGGGTGTGGGGGAGGGGAGATGGTTTTCCTGACTCCCGTTTGTGTCTCAGGGTGAGCCTTGACGGAGGTGTAACTGAAAAATGGTGCAGTAGGATTTGAGTTCCCCAGTTTTCTTAGCAAGAGTGGGTGTGGAGGCAAGGGGGAAGGTGGGGTGGGATCTGGACTGAAGCAAAAGCTGCATCTGAGAAGGGGTCTCTAGGAAGGAGGAGGAATGAGGAGGGTGGGCATCAGTAGGGGCTCTTCTGGATGACCCCTGGGTTGGGATTAAGGCCTTACTCCCCCTTGCTGGGTACAGGGATCTGCTGTACATCCTGGGTGGTGAAGCTCAGGCCCAGCTCTCTGGCCCCTCAGGCTGCCCACTGAACCCCAGCCCCTTTATCCACCTGCCTGTGGCTCTTCAAACCATTCTGTGAAATCTTTTTTTTTTTTTTAAATATGGAAGCAAGCAAGGCTTCACATGGCCCTGATGCTTCTGCCTAAGAGGGGGAAAGGGGTGGGGTAGGGGCAAGCCGAGGAAGGTTTCAGAATCAGCAGCCCAGAGTAACCAGAACCAGCTTCCCAGGAGTCCTGGTACTGTCCTGGCCAAAAGGCAGGACTCTGAATCACGGCGCCTGGGGGCTGAGGGAAACCTGACCTTCAACTCTGGGACCCAGAGGTTGGGGAAGGGGGTTTCAGTGGTGTGGGGAGGGTGCCTAGTCATCCCCAGACCTTAGGGCCTTCAGAAGCGTTACTCAGGAGCAGGGAGGGCCACTACACACATGAAGTGCCTACTATGGGCAAGGCACTGGGGAAAAGAAAGCGGGATGAGACATCACTGCCCCAACAGAGCTTAGAAATTAGGAGCGGAGAGTCAGACCCAGGAACCACGAAGCACCCTGGGGCACGGTCGCTGGGGCCGCAGCAGCGGTGCAGACCGTACCCCATCTCGGCCCCTGCCCTCCCCTGGCCTCCCCCCAGGGAAATTCTCATGACAATCAGAAGGAGTTGATCGCTACCCATCCATGGTAATTCCTCCCCCTTTCACCCTGCCGGGTGACCCGGTGCTCTTGACCCTCCTGCATATTCCTTTGTATCAAGTGCCGCAGCCCCCCACCAGTCCCCACCATGCACCTCTCCATTGCCCTTCATTCTGGTTCTGAGACTGTTGTGTGACTTGTTGCTGTGTGTGCTACCAGAAGAGAAGAAGATGGAGTCCATGAAAAGACTTGGCGATTTCCCCAAAGCGTCCAGCCCATCCTCTTCCAAATTTCTTTCCCCCATCTTTCTGGGCCCGGCAGAATTTTAGCATCTGCCCAAAACGTGTGCCGATGGATGAGCACATCCCAGTCTGGGCCTACTCCGCTTGGTCTGTCCCACCCTGGAGTGACCACAGGGCTGGGGCAGGAGCTTCAGCCACGGTCTAGGGAAGGATGCCATCTGCAGGCGTCTGGTCAGGGCTGGATGTCCTCCAGGGCGTCTCTCCTGACTCCCTTGATATTAATAATCGGAGGGTCATCAAACAGGGTTGTTCTGTTCTGCCAAGGCTTCTCATGGGGCCATCTGCAAAATGGCCCGTGGCTCCAACTCTTTCTTTACCCAGATTCTCAGTGGGCTTGTGACTTGCCTCATTGTTTTCAGCTGACAACTGTCTGAGGCAGGTGGTGGGCTCGTGCCCTAATTCCAAGCCAGGGCCTCTCTCCGCTATGCCGTGTTGCCTTTTTCATTTATGCTAGGCGCTGTGGAAAGGGCTAGGGGTTCAGAGATGAAAGTGAAGCTGTTCAGCCCTCGGGCTCCCATCCGAACGGAGAAGACAGTGTGGTGTATTTAGACAAGATTCAAGGATTTTAGGGAGCTTCGAGACTAGTGTCTTAGGCCAGGGGTGAGGGTGGGGGTGGTAGTCAGGAAGAGTTTCTCATAGAAGGTGGTGCTTGAGTCTTGAAAAGGGTATTCCGTGAGGCAGAAGTGAAAAGAGGGAATTCCAGGCATAGGGGACAGCCTTTGCGAAAGCGTGGAGACCGAACAGTAACTGGCACCACAGGTTGGATTTTCTGCAACTGTCAGCCAGATGGCAAAGGGGAGGGGGAGGGGCGTCCCCTATGGCTTGTCGCTTGTGGAAGCCTGACTGCTTCTCTGAGCCCCTAGTGATCAAAGGTGCCCTCCAGCCCGAAGGTGGAAAACTAGGCATGCACTTGGGTGTCTGTTAACAATCACTCAGTTTTTTTATTTTTAGTAATAATACTTGAGATTGGGGCAGCTAGGTGGTGCAGTGGATAGAGCACCGGCCCTGGAGTCAGGAGGACCTGAGTTCAAATCCAGCCTCAGATACTAGCTGTGTGACCCTGGGCAAGTCGCTTAACCTCAATTGCCTCCAAAAAATACTTGAGATTGTGCATCCTCTGCTGCTACCTTTGGTGTTCCTCAAGATCTTTGGAGAACTGATCTCTCCTCGCTTCATAACCTCTCTGCCCGTGGGCTTTGATCCAATCTCTGTTTCTTGTCACCATGCAGTCCGTGAGGAATGTGAAGCTAGAGTCTATGTGGTGTCTCCACCGTCATCGATGGGGGAAGATGTTTCTCATAGAAACGCCGAGCCAGGGGCCATCAGGAGGACCCTGGGGAGGCTTCAGGCAGGACGGGAGGCTGGGGCCAGTCACCAGGCTGCAGGTCCTAGCTCACGGGAACAAGAGCAGGGGTAATGGCGGGCCCCATGAATGAATGGTGGTTGATGGGACTCATGGTTCAAGAGCCCACAGGAGTCCTCTTTGGTGTCTGGTGTTTGTTCTGAGTCTTCCACTCAATGGCCCGCTAAGTTCTTCAAGCACGTGCTTCCCCAGGAGAGGCTTGGGATCCCATTCTTGGGCCGAGGGTGACGGCCGGGACTGAGGGAAGGCGAGTTCCCCAGATGCTGATCGTAGTAGCAGAGCAGGGAGGGTTGGCACTGGGGCGGGAATCATAATATGCTTCCTAAAACATCACTCAGCTTCCTCTTTGCCAGGCACTGTGCTAACTAAAGACAAAAGCAGGATGGTCCCTGCCCTCCTGGAGTTTACTTTCTATGCTCCTTAGAATGACAGAATCCTTTTATCTCATTTGTCAAGCGAGTTGTTCCTTGGGCCATAGAACATGCCCAAACACGCTTACCCATGCCTGTAAGCGTGCCTCCTTGTAAGGTCTTGGTATTGCCCCAAGCTGGGACCCAAAAAGCTGCCAAACCCAGAATGCTAATTTTCTCTCTTCTCCCTTGTCTCGGTAGTCTCCTGCCCTTAAGCTGTCATTTTTGTGTGGTGATAGTAGCTTAATATATAATTAGATTGTCCCTCAGAAAGACAAGTCAGATGGGTGACCTGGTTCTACAGAATGGCTTGGAATCCCAATAGTGTGTAAATTCCTCAAGAAAAACTGTGATTGTAAAACTCTTCCAGTGGAACCCCATCATCTATGCCCTCCCCAATGAGTGAATGTGAGCCAGGACTTCAGAGAGAGGTGCAGGGCCCTCTGTGGATTTATGTATGTTCAAATAAATGTGTTTTACTTGTAAACTTGTTGAATTATCATTTCTAAGCTGTATGTTATAAATTGTCAAATAATTTTCGGGAAATGACTTTTTTGATAAAATGGATCCAAAAAATGGGTAGGAGAATAATTATTCAGAAAACCGTGTTTGAACAATGTTTATTAAAGTTTCTGATTTTCTGTCCAAGTTAGTGGGGGAATCCCAGAGTGGGACAAATCAGGTCAAACATAGAACTCTGGAGAAGGGTCCTCATAGAACTGCTAAGAGTTAATGGACGGTAGATTACTTTGAGCTTCTAACAGCCTGCAGGGGAGCAAAATGACTTTCAGGGATATACCAAGGATTCTGCTTTTTTTCCTTTTCCTGTCATGGGGCCCACTAGAGGCTGGCACATCAGAGGGAACAGAAGACCAGGCTCTTTGAGGTCAGCCCCAAACCCCTGCTGTTTGCCAAGAGATGATATTATAAGCAATACATTAAAATACTGGAGAACAAGAGACTCCTCTTGTTCACAGAGGCAGGGGATGAAATGTTGCTAGCAAAGAGGCCAATTAGCCTGGAATGGAGGGTTTAAAAAGGCAGCCATATAAAACATCACCTTAGCTTTTGCTCTGTATTTCTTTCCATCTTCAGGCACTTGAGAAAAGCAGTGAGTGTGTAGTTGTTTGGAAGGGGCAGTTAACATAAAGACCATTGCTTAATGTAATTCTAGTTACTTGCTATGGGGTGGGGGTGGGAACATTTGGAGATCCTCCTGTCTTTGAACAAAGACACAGGAAGATAGGAGAGGAGAGAAAACATGCCTGGCCACTAGGATGGCACCTGTCCAGGGCCCTTTGGTGGCCAGCAGGACTGTGGCTAGCTCATGGTTCAAAGGACACTGAAAAGCCCATAAAAGGTACTCAGTGGCTATACCAAGGCCAGATGGGCTGCCATCTTGTGGCATCCCACAAGCCAACATATTAAGTGAAGACAGAGATTGTTTCTCATTCCTTCCCTTTGAAATCAAAATATGAGGGGTGATTGCCCACTTGTACAGTCTATGGATGCTTCTGCGGGGAAAATCAAGTGCAAAAGAACAGGCACAGGTACTGAGTGTCCTCACCTTAGCAGGAGTAGAAGTCAGAATACCTGCAGGTTTTTAAAGCTCATCCTGTGAATTTTTTCACCAACTCAATGAAGAATCTGGATGGTTGAGGAGGACCCTACTTCTCTGTTAGTATATATTGGGGCTGCATTGGAGCAGCCTGAAACAGACCATGCTATCCTGGCTGTTAAATTTTCAGCGTGAGCATTTACAACTCAGAAATGGGCAAATGCTACAAAGCAAGACTTGATTTATTAGTTAATTGTCTAGGCTTAAGGTGATGGAGGAAATGTTAATACTGCAGATTAAATTTAAAAAGGTGTTGTGGGCACATTCCTCTACTTCCCACCCCAGTGTGAACAGGTGGTTAAACATTCACCAGCACACCCAGTGATATTTTTTTAGAAGTCTAATTTTTGTATGACTGAGTCATCTTTTGGGGTCATGTAAAACTAGGAGGTAGAATGGCAATGGGGTGAGGGAATGTATATTCAAACCCTTCAACCAGATCAAAACCAGGCACAGGCATTAATGGGAAAAAGTGGAAGGGGCAGGGACCCGAGGTAAATTTGCCTGCATGGGAGGCTAGGTCCTACTTCTGCCCTCAGGAGCTGGAGCAACGTGAGCTCGGACCACCACCTGGTGGCTTACACAGAGAATGCACTCGCCACTTTTAGTGGTAATAGAAAAAGCAGGTGTATAAGATGGAAGCAGCTGTCCATTTGCAGAATTAAGACTGAAAACAGAACGGAACTAGATTGTGGAGACCCTCAAGTACCAGGTTGAGGAGTCTGTATTTCATCCTAGACGCAATAGGGTCAAAGAATGTGGGATGCCACAAGATGAGAGCCCATCTGGCCTTGGTATAGCCACTGAGTACCTTTTATGGGCTTTTCAGTGTCCTTTGAACCATGAGCTAGCCACAGTCCTGCTGGCCACCAAAGGGCCCTGGACAGGTGCCATCCTAGTGGCCAGGCATGTTTTCTCTCCTCTCCTATCTTCCTGTGTCTTTGTTCAAAGACAGGAGGATCTCCAAATGTTCCCCCCCCCCCCCCATAGCAAGTAACTAGAATTACATTAAGCAATGGTCTTTATGTTAACTGCCCCTTCCAAACAACTACACACTCACTGCTTTTCTCAAGTGCCTGAAGATGGAAAGAAATACAGAGCAAAAGCTAAGGTGATGTTTTATATGGCTGCCTTCTTAAACCCTCCATTCCAGGCTAATTGGCCTCTTTGCTAGCAACATTTCATCCCCTGCCTCTGTGAACAAGAGGAGTCTCTTGTTCTCCAGTATTTTAATGTATTGCTTATAATATCATCTCTTGGCAAACAGCAGGGGTTTGGGGCTGACCTCAAAGAGCCTGGTCTTCTGTTCCCTCTGATGTGCCAGCCTCTAGTGGGCCCCATGACAGGAAAAGGAAAAAAAGCAGAATCCTTGGTATATCCCTGAAAGTCATTTTGCTCCCCTGCAGGCTGTTAGAAGCTCAAAGTAATCTACCGTCCATTAACTCTTAGCAGTTCTATGAGGACCCTTCTCCAGAGTTCTATGTTTGACCTGATTTGTCCCACTCTGGGATTCCCCCACTAACTTGGACAGAAAATCAGAAACTTTAATAAACATTGTTCAAACACGGTTTTCTGAATAATTATTCTCCTACCCATTTTTTGGATCCATTTTATCAAAAAAGTCATTTCCCGAAAATTATTTGACAATTTATAACATACAGCTTAGAAATGATAATTCAACAAGTTTACAAGTAAAACACATTTATTTGAACATACATAAATCCACAGAGGGCCCTGCACCTCTCTCTGAAGTCCTGGCTCACATTCACTCATTGGGGAGGGCATAGATGATGGGGTTCCACTGGAAGAGTTTTACAATCACAGTTTTTCTTGAGGAATTTACACACTATTGGGATTCCAAGCCATTCTGTAGAACCAGGTCACCCATCTGACTTGTCTTTCTGAGGGACAATCTAATTATATATTAAGCTACTATCACCACACAAAAATGACAGCTTAAGGGCAGGAGACTACCGAGACAAGGGAGAAGAGAGAAAATTAGCATTCTGGGTTTGGCAGCTTTTTGGGTCCCAGCTTGGGGCAATACCAAGACCTTACAAGGAGGCACGCTTACAGGCATGGGTAAGCGTGTTTGGGCATGTTCTATGGCCCAAGGAACAACTCGCTTGACAAATGAGATAAAAGGATTCTGTCATTCTAAGGAGCATAGAAAGTAAACTCCAGGAGGGCAGGGACCATCCTGCTTTTGTCTTTAGTTAGCACAGTGCCTGGCAAAGAGGAAGCTGAGTGATGTTTTAGGAAGCATATTATGATTCCCGCCCCAGTGCCAACCCTCCCTGCTCTGCTACTACGATCAGCATCTGGGGAACTCGCCTTCCCTCAGTCCCGGCCGTCACCCTCGGCCCAAGAATGGGATCCCAAGCCTCTCCTGGGGAAGCACGTGCTTGAAGAACTTAGCGGGCCATTGAGTGGAAGACTCAGAACAAACACCAGACACCAAAGAGGACTCCTGTGGGCTCTTGAACCATGAGTCCCATCAAACACCATTCATTCATGGGGCCCGCCATTACCCCTGCTCTTGTTCCCGTGAGCTAGGACCTGCAGCCTGGTGACTGGCCCCAGCCTCCCGTCCTGCCTGAAGCCTCCCCAGGGTCCTCCTGATGGCCCCTGGCTCGGCGTTTCTATGAGAAACATCTTCCCCCATCGATGACGGTGGAGACACCACATAGACTCTAGCTTCACATTCCTCACGGACTGCATGGTGACAAGAAACAGAGATTGGATCAAAGCCCACGGGCAGAGAGGTTATGAAGCGAGGAGAGATCAGTTCTCCAAAGATCTTGAGGAACACCAAAGGTAGCAGCAGAGGATGCACAATCTCAAGTATTTTTTGGAGGCAATTGAGGTTAAGCGACTTGCCCAGGGTCACACAGCTAGTATCTGAGGCTGGATTTGAACTCAGGTCCTCCTGACTCCAGGGCCGGTGCTCTATCCACTGCACCACCTAGCTGCCCCAATCTCAAGTATTATTACTAAAAATAAAAAAACTGAGTGATTGTTAACAGACACCCAAGTGCATGCCTAGTTTTCCACCTTCGGGCTGGAGGGCACCTTTGATCACTAGGGGCTCAGAGAAGCAGTCAGGCTTCCACAAGCGACAAGCCATAGGGGACGCCCCTCCCCCTCCCCTTTGCCATCTGGCTGACAGTTGCAGAAAATCCAACCTGTGGTGCCAGTTACTGTTCGGTCTCCACGCTTTCGCAAAGGCTGTCCCCTATGCCTGGAATTCCCTCTTTTCACTTCTGCCTCACGGAATACCCTTTTCAAGACTCAAGCACCACCTTCTATGAGAAACTCTTCCTGACTACCACCCCCACCCTCACCCCTGGCCTAAGACACTAGTCTCGAAGCTCCCTAAAATCCTTGAATCTTGTCTAAATACACCACACTGTCTTCTCCGTTCGGATGGGAGCCCGAGGGCTGAACAGCTTCACTTTCATCTCTGAACCCCTAGCCCTTTCCACAGCGCCTAGCATAAATGAAAAAGGCAACACGGCATAGCGGAGAGAGGCCCTGGCTTGGAATTAGGGCACGAGCCCACCACCTGCCTCAGACAGTTGTCAGCTGAAAACAATGAGGCAAGTCACAAGCCCACTGAGAATCTGGGTAAAGAAAGAGTTGGAGCCACGGGCCATTTTGCAGATGGCCCCATGAGAAGCCTTGGCAGAACAGAACAACCCTGTTTGATGACCCTCCGATTATTAATATCAAGGGAGTCAGGAGAGACGCCCTGGAGGACATCCAGCCCTGACCAGACGCCTGCAGATGGCATCCTTCCCTAGACCGTGGCTGAAGCTCCTGCCCCAGCCCTGTGGTCACTCCAGGGTGGGACAGACCAAGCGGAGTAGGCCCAGACTGGGATGTGCTCATCCATCGGCACACGTTTTGGGCAGATGCTAAAATTCTGCCGGGCCCAGAAAGATGGGGGAAAGAAATTTGGAAGAGGATGGGCTGGACGCTTTGGGGAAATCGCCAAGTCTTTTCATGGACTCCATCTTCTTCTCTTCTGGTAGCACACACAGCAACAAGTCACACAACAGTCTCAGAACCAGAATGAAGGGCAATGGAGAGGTGCATGGTGGGGACTGGTGGGGGGCTGCGGCACTTGATACAAAGGAATATGCAGGAGGGTCAAGAGCACCGGGTCACCCGGCAGGGTGAAAGGGGGAGGAATTACCATGGATGGGTAGCGATCAACTCCTTCTGATTGTCATGAGAATTTCCCTGGGGGGAGGCCAGGGGAGGGCAGGGGCCGAGATGGGGTACGGTCTGCACCGCTGCTGCGGCCCCAGCGACCGTGCCCCAGGGTGCTTCGTGGTTCCTGGGTCTGACTCTCCGCTCCTAATTTCTAAGCTCTGTTGGGGCAGTGATGTCTCATCCCGCTTTCTTTTCCCCAGTGCCTTGCCCATAGTAGGCACTTCATGTGTGTAGTGGCCCTCCCTGCTCCTGAGTAACGCTTCTGAAGGCCCTAAGGTCTGGGGATGACTAGGCACCCTCCCCACACCACTGAAACCCCCTTCCCCAACCTCTGGGTCCCAGAGTTGAAGGTCAGGTTTCCCTCAGCCCCCAGGCGCCGTGATTCAGAGTCCTGCCTTTTGGCCAGGACAGTACCAGGACTCCTGGGAAGCTGGTTCTGGTTACTCTGGGCTGCTGATTCTGAAACCTTCCTCGGCTTGCCCCTACCCCACCCCTTTCCCCCTCTTAGGCAGAAGCATCAGGGCCATGTGAAGCCTTGCTTGCTTCCATATTTAAAAAAAAAAAAAAGATTTCACAGAATGGTTTGAAGAGCCACAGGCAGGTGGATAAAGGGGCTGGGGTTCAGTGGGCAGCCTGAGGGGCCAGAGAGCTGGGCCTGAGCTTCACCACCCAGGATGTACAGCAGATCCCTGTACCCAGCAAGGGGGAGTAAGGCCTTAATCCCAACCCAGGGGTCATCCAGAAGAGCCCCTACTGATGCCCACCCTCCTCATTCCTCCTCCTTCCTAGAGACCCCTTCTCAGATGCAGCTTTTGCTTCAGTCCAGATCCCACCCCACCTTCCCCCTTGCCTCCACACCCACTCTTGCTAAGAAAACTGGGGAACTCAAATCCTACTGCACCATTTTTCAGTTACACCTCCGTCAAGGCTCACCCTGAGACACAAACGGGAGTCAGGAAAACCATCTCCCCTCCCCCACACCCTTCCTCTCCCCAGCCACATGCCAGAGGCTCTGAGGAACAGGTCTTGGGACATGGGAGAGGAAGGGGAGGGCTGAGCTTCCTGGGGCTCTGGCCCAACGAGACGCTGCTGCCCTCCCTTCCTCTGTCCATTTGTCACCGTCTGCGGCTGCTAGGGTGGTGTCCTGTACAGCTTCGAGGGGGACGAGACTACAGCCACAAGCCTGATTCTGGTGGCGGCCACCAGACGGAAAATGGCCAGGACTAGCTCAGATGGGCTGGCCCCAGCAGGGGCATGGGCCCAGCAATGGGCACAGCCTGCTGTCAGGGTCCCCCGTTCTCCCAGCTCCCCACAGAGATAGCGGCACACCAGTCATTTCCATGAGCATATATTACACAGGTGGGAGGGATGGGCCCCGGGCCCAGCAGCTACGTTCTTCTCAGAAGGTCATCATGCGCCAGGGCACAGTCGTGTGGTTGGTGCAGGGATCTTGGTGGCACAGTCTCTTCACGCCCAGGGGGCTGCAGGTGCCCTTTGCACTGGGAGGCCTGCTTGCTGTCACCAGCAGCATCAGGCACCTTGGTGCTCCCCAAAGCTAGTTCTTCCTTCTCTGCCCAGGGGCACTTGGGCTCCCAAGGTGAGCAAGGGGTAGGGCTGAGGCTAGGGGTGATATAGGCCAGGGGCTGGGAAGGGCTGGTGAGCTGTGTGGCCTGGGTCTGGCTAGGCTTGGAGGGCCCCTCTAGCTTGGACCCAGGTTGAAGGCTCAGGGTCACCTGGGACGAGAGCGTGTCCCAGCTGTGCCCACCCTCAGCAAGGGTGGGCACCTGCAGGGGCAGAGGCCAAAGCTGGATTGGGCCTGAGCTGCTCCCAGGGGCTTGCTTCGGGTGTGGACTGGGGCAGTGGAGGGGGCTTCCTGATGGCCAAGGACAAAGTGCTGCCAGTGCTGGCTCAAGACAGGGCTGGGCCTGCCTGTCACCTTGGGGGAGTGTGGGCTCTGTGGACGTGGCACCCCAAGGACCCTCAGAACTCAAGGAACCCTGAGGAGAGCCCTGGGCACCAGGGGAACCAGGGAGCGCCTTGGCCCTTGAGGCCTGACTCTGTTCAGACGCCAACTGCATCACAGTGCCCAAGGCAGCCTCATCAGCCGGTGTTCTTATTGGGGTGGCTGGAGGCAGCCGAGCCCTGCCCCATGAGTCCTGGGGCACGCAGGGGTTTTCTTTGGCACTCTCTTGGGCCCGGTGAGCAGGCAGGAATTTGCCTATGTCCCCTCCTTCTGGGGTTGCCTGTGGCAGGGCCCGGTAGGGCCCCTGGCTTCGTCCATCTTGGCTATTCTCAGAGCCATCATCGTCTGTGTCTTCCTCATCCTCCGAAGAGTCCACCTCACGGATGGCCTCCTGCTTCTGCAAGGCCTCCCGGCGCTCAGCTCGGTCATGCCGGATGGTGCCCAGGCCGCGAGAGGCTGCCTTGGGGAGTGGGGCCTTGTCCCCCGGGTCACTGGGCAGCACCAGCTCCTTCTTGACCTCACAAGGGGCCAGGTCTAGGCTAGGCTTGCGGGAGGCAGACAACTTCTTCTCTGAGGCCCCCAGGGCTGCCCCCAGCTTCTCAGCCGACTGGACCCTCTTTAGGAGTGGGGAACGTGGTGGCTCAGCACTTTTGGGCCTTGAGATCTGTCGGCCCAGGGGGGGTGAGGAGTGCAGCTTTCCTGGGAAGGCAGCAGGGCTGCTGCTTAGGGCATGGCCAGGCAGAGGAGACGGGGAACGCTGGGGAGATGTGGCCTGAGGAGTGGGCGATGGAGTGTGTGCCAAGGGGGATAGGGGGATGCTGCCTGCTGATTTCCGCCGGGGTGAGCGGTACTGCCGCTGCAGCTTGGGGGCCAAGCCATGGAGGGAGCTGGGACGGATGTGGCCAGAGCTGGCTGGAGAGTTGGGCACACTGGAGCTGGGCGAGCTGCTTTGGGAGGAATTTCCACCTACTTTGGAGAAAAAGTGAGAGAAAGTGAGCGTCAGAAACAAGAGGGGCCCAGGGAGAAGCCCAACCCAGCTCCTGCCCAGGACTCTGCCGCCCATCCTCCAACCCTGGATCAAGATGGTGCCACAAGGGACTCTGGTACCAGCCCCAGGCCTGGTCTTGTCCTTGACCCCCACAAAGGGGGGCCCAAAGGCAGGGGCCCCTCAAGAGGAAGCTCAGATCCCAGGTACCTGAATGAGAGGCTTCGGGGGCCCCTCGGTAGCCCTGGGTTGGAGAGCGTGGGGCCAGGCTGTGGCTGTGGCCATGACCATGTGTTGGAGAGCCAGGCCCACTCTCTCCAGAGGACAAGGAGCGGCTGAGAGACGATAGGCTACGGCTTGTGTGCAGCAAAGATGCCTGCTTGGTGATCTTCCGAAACAGGGAGCCCCTCTTCCTGCTGCCAAGAGAAGGGCCACAATGCTGCAGGTGTGTATGGGAACAGGGGCCCAGGGGTCGACAGCTCTGCAGGGGTGGCGCATATGCGCGTGTGCATGCATGTGTATGTGTGTAGATGTGTGTATGGGGACAAGGGCCCACATGTGAGTTTGAGTGTTAGTGCACGTGCATGTCTAGGGCTGCAGACACAGGCCTCACCCACCTCTCAGGTCCATCCTTGCCCCTGCTCTTCCTGTCTCTTCGGGCCATCTTGGACCTGTGGCTGCCCTTGCGTGCAGGGCCCACTCTGATTGATGTGTTCTCAAAGGGCGTTGTCGAGATGGAGACCTTGTTTCCACTCTGCTGGGCACAAGGAAGGGCAAGGCAGTTAGGAGAAGTCCCTAGTTCAGTACCAACCAAAGGAAAAGAGGGCCCTATCAGATCTGGGCCAGAGCTGAGGGAGCCTCAAAGATAATCTCACTTTACAGAAGGAGAAACTGAGGCCCCCAAGAGGAAAAGTGACTGACCAAAGTCAGACACAGAGAGCCCAGGTGTGGCCAGGTGTGCCCTGCCCCTGGGTGCCTCCTAACTTTGGGAGGCCATCACACCAGGGAGCTGTGAGGAGACTGGCATCTGCAACAGCCAATACAATTCTAGGCTGCACTCAGAGAGGGACGTGACCACAGCTCTGGAGAGTCCTGGGAGCCACATTCTATGACGTGGCCAGGAGGGCAGGGGAACAAAGAACAGCTGGAGGAGTTGGGGATGACCGGCTGCAGAGGGATTGGGACAGCCACATCCAGGGTCTGCAGAGCAGTCAGGCAGATGAGACCCGGCTTCTAGTATTCTTACAGATACAAGTAACATTCCCAAAGGCCTCCAATCCTGGGGCCTAAGATAAAATTGGGAGTCAGGCAGGGGCACAGGTGGCAGTTTCCTCCCTGTTGCTGCTCAGCAAAGGCAAAGTGTGTGGAGGAGGAAAGCTGACAGCTGCCTAAGAAGCGGGGTCTGAGAATGGTTGGATGCAAAAGTGTGGATCAGAGCTGCAAACACAGACCAGCGAGAAGACACCTAACAAAGGCCCAGAAGATTCTACTTCCCTGGAGTCTGACAAGCTGAAGCCAAGGCTTGGGAGGACTCCCCAAGTCAGGGACTGGGGCCGTGGAGAAGGACAGAGAAAACTAATAACTGAGACCCCCAGAGGTCTATAAGGGACAAAATACCAGAAAGGAGCCAGGAGGGAATCCAGGCACCAACAAGAGACCTTACTAGGATGAAGCCCAAGCCTGGCAATCAGGCAGCCGTCTATCCAGAAGGTAAGGAGGAAGGGCGGGGCAGCCAAATAAGGGAAGGGCAAAGGAAGGAGGAACACAAGTGATTTTGTCACTGGAGTATCACCTAGGCAGAAAGGGGAAAGAGATGAAGTTTGGCAAGCAGCTTGCAGGCACTTCCGCTGCAGGGCTCTAGCAGTTTCACCCTTCAGAAGATGGAGGAATAATGAGGGGGAAAGCCTGGGCTGGACCAGAGTCTCGCCAGCAGGGAGAAGTGAGGCTGGACATGAGGGAATCCTGGAGAAGGTGACCCCTCCCTCAAGATGTGGTAAAAGAGGAAACACACCAACCTCTTCCCCCTTTGAGAAATATTAAGAAACAGGCATTTCTCCAGGCTGCAGTCTTTTCTCCATGTGCCTGAATGCTGCATCATCACCATCATCATCATCTCTAGCTAACATCTTCAGGGCACCTACTATGTGCCAGGCCCTGTGCTAAGTGCATTACAAATATCTGCTCGTTTGACCCTCACAGCCCTGGGAGGCAGGCGCCCTTCTTATTCTCCCTTTACATGAGGAAAATGAGGCAAACAGAAGTTAAGTGACTTGCCCAGGGTCACACAAGTAGTAAAGGCATGAGGCTGGATTTGAACTTGGGTCTTCCAGACTCCAGGCCCTCTGTGCCATCAGCTGGTGGGCCAAATTTCTAGGAAAATGACGCCCTGCGCTGAAACCTGTTTTCTCCTTTACTAAAACCCTAAATATCTCTAAAGGGACAAAGGATTTCAACTGAGAGAGGAGCTGCTGTCCCTGAGATGGAATGAGGGCAGTGAGCACCATGACTGGAGCCAAGCCCAGATGAGGGCAGAGCCAGGTCTGCATGAGGGCCCTAAGGGCAGCCTCCCTCCTCTTCCTGACTCTCAGAGAGCCCACCTGTCATCCACACCCGGCTTCAAGGCTGCATCATATCGTGCAATTTTGTGGACTGTTTGAGAAGATGATCAATTCACCTAAAAAAAGCCAGGCCAGAGAGACAGCTTTGCAGAGACCTCTCCCTGCATCTCTGGCTCTGCTTCTGTCTGTCTGCCTCTCTGTGTGTCTGTCTCTGTCTCTCTTGGCTGAGATACTCTGAATAATTCATTAGAATAATTAATGAATTGTCCCTGGCAGGCTGATGCCCCCTTGGTACAGTGCCACCTTTTTCTTCCACACTGAGCATAGTGTGGCATGTGGCACCCTAGATCTGGGGAAAGCAGATTTCACAGGGTTCAAAGAGAGGATCCTGTGAGCCAAAATCAGTAGTCAGCCCATCCCCCGGTGGCCCAGCACTCCCCCCCGCCCCCCCCCAAAGCTCCTCAAGACCCTGTGGTTTCCCCATCCAAGGTCAGCTCAGAGGTGTGAGGCCTTTCCTCACCTTCAGGATCAACTCCACCACCTCAGTGTGCACCAGCCCATGCACAGGCTCGCCATTGACGTGCGTGATGAGATCGCCCTCCCGAAGTCCTGCCTCACTGGCCGGGCCCCCGTCCTCCACGTGCTGCCTCCAAGAAGAGACCAGCTCTGAGCTATTCCCTGCCACACAATCCCTGGGAGCCCTAGGCTTCCTCAGCCTCCCCTCTACCATCATCAACAGGCCTCCTGATGGCCTGGGATGACTACAGCTGCCCGGGCCACTCACTGCAGGGACAGGCAGGGGAACAGGACAGTGTGGGTGGATGGCTTGGGCCTACCACCACCCTGGGACAAGGGCCTGACCCTCCCTGCCCTGGGATCCCCGCCACTCTCAGGCAGGCCCAGCTGGTCGACACAGACATACCCAAACCATGTGTTGCACAGTGTAAACGTCAGTGTCCCCCATATAGACGCGTATGGCTCGCAAGGTAAAGCCATACTTCTTGGCAGCTCGGTGAATAACAATGGGCGGCTTCAGGTTGCTGATAGCTGGAGAGAAGTCTCTGCTTGGGGATGAGTCTCGAGATGAAGGATTGGATGACTGGGAATGGGGGGACATCGGGCTAGCCAAGGGGGAGCATCCATGGTGGTCTGGAGCAGAAACATGGGCCCAGTAAGTCACCTCCCTGCCCATCCTACCCACCCCCTCACTTCATGCACAGGCCCCAGCTGCTGGAGCCCGCCCCTAGGGTACACGCACACACTTGCCATCTACACCCAACAAAAAGGGAACAACACCGGTAATCTGGAAAATGGTTCTACCCCAGATTCAGGACAGGCCCTGAGCTGCTGTGGTCACTCCCACAAAATCGAGGGGTAGAAAGGTGTCCGGCCTGTCTAGGCCTCAGTCTCTCAATCCCCATGACACACACGCAAGGTCCAGAAGCACATGCGCACACACACTCACAGGGACACATGGACACACACACACCAGCATCCCTCCAGTCATGGACCCACAGACACATGGAGGAAAAATACCTGGGCTGGCCCCAGACCCTGGACTGCCCTCACCTGAGGGGATGAGAAGAGACAGGGCGGTGGCCGAGGCTGATTTGATGACTTTGTTGGCAGGCCTGGGTGTGCGCTTGTCTCCAGACTCGCCGGACAGCAACCGGTGGCGTGCCCGCCGCACAGCCAGGTCGCTGATAGCCTTGGGCGTGGAGCTCTCCAGGCCCTCCTGGCTGTTCCGGCGGCCTTGCTGGGCACAGACGCTCACAGGACTCCCACCTAAAGGGGCAGTGGTGAGAAAGCAGAACCCCCAAGTAAATCCTTGGTGATCTGAACTCTGAGCTGCTAGGCTGAGCCCAGGGGCAGAATCAGGGGATGGTTACAAATGTCCCAAGAGCCTCCGGCTAAGCTCTGCTTGCCATCCCCACTACAACCACAGGGTGGTTCTCTGACGGGTGCCCCACCCCCCAAAAAGACTTTGGCATTTTGGGCAGTCACTGTGGGAGGTAGCACTGGACCTGGTTCCTTGTCCCCCTGGGCCTTGCGCTCTCCCAGCTGCTCAGAAGTAGACTCAGGGCCGCCCTCTTTAAGCTGTGGAGTCAGGAAAGCTGCACCCTCTGTCAGCTGCTGGCTCTGCCGGGGGCTGCTACCTGCCTCATCAGATGCGTCTGGGAAGCGGGGTGCATCCAGCACCCCTGAACAACGCCGCCGCACCCCAAGAGGGGGGCTGGAGTCGCTCTCTGTATGGGAGGACTCAGACACTGACAGCCGCTTCCGCAATCTGTAGGGGAGAAGAGAGCCTGGGTGCGGGTTCCCTCCCTAGGGGACAATCTGAGGCATTCATGAGCAGCTCCCCAAGAATGGGCCGAGCCCCATCTGGGGCCCAGCGTACTGTCTCCCTCCCCTACACTGGGCCCTCCTGCTCACATTTCGGGGGAGCCGATCACCCAGCCTCGATCTTTGCCCTTGAGGCCATCCAGCTTGTCCTCCTTCTCCTCACTGAGGCTGCGCTTGGTGGGGGGTGGGGTCCTGCGCTCCTCCAGCAGGGAGAGTCTCTCCAGGCTGCTGTAAACCTACAGGGCAGGCAGAGGTCAGGGGATGGGAGGCTGGGTCAGCAGAGCCCGCAGCAGAAGATGATGACCGAGGGCCCTTGGGGGAGCAGGGGAGAAGAGGGTGCCTGGCAATCATGCCAGATGACAAGGACAGTTTGCAACAGAGAGGGACCAGGGGAGCTTCCTCCTTGCGGATCCTGCTGACATGATGGCATGACTCCCCTTCCAGTGCCTTCTGGGCACCCTAGTCTTGGGATGACCAGCCCCAGACCCCATCCATACCTTGCTAAACCTCGGGGAGCACGAAGAGAACTGACGGATCTCCACATGGTCATCTTCATTGGCATCATCCTCATCCTCCGAATCCACGTGTCGGTAACGCTCTGAGCGAGCTGGGACAGACACATGGGCAGGCTGGGCTGAGGAAGGGGTCGACTCTCCTGGCAGAGGCCCAGGGGAGGGTGGCGGTAGAGGGCTGCCCTGGTGATTCTGGGCACCATGGACTTTGACCTCATTACATCCTGCTGCAAACAAGTGTCCCCGTCCCCATCCCAGGAGCACCCTGGGGAGGTGGGGGGAGCAGAGCCTGGTTCTTGGTATTGGATGATTGGAGTTTAGAAGGAGGGGAATCTGATTACCCAACATGCCTGACTGGGCACGAGGCCTCACATGGGGAGGGCCTCCTGGTGGGATGGGCAGAGGAAGCAGGGAGTTGAGCAAAAGGTAGCTTGGCACTCAGTGGGGCCAGGCTCCAAAGCAGCTACAGAGAGAGGAGGGGGCCTCACTCATAGGGTCTAGAAAGCCAGACCTTGTCCTGGCTCTAACACTTTCTAGCTCTGGACAAGACACATTCCCCTGAGCTGCCCCTGCTTCATCTACATGGGGATGGTGAGAGAAGAGCTTGTGGGCCTGAGTGGGCCCAGATGAATGACATCCTTGGGTCCTGAAAGAGGCAGCAGTGGAGGGAAGCCTAGGTCACTGCCAGAGATAGGTGAAACGAGAGAGGAGCCAGGAGGGAGGCAAACATTGGTCCAATTTTCCCAGAAGAGAAGAGAACCATGCCTGGAAATTAGAGATGGTGAGCATGACCTTGATTCATGGGGCAAGTCTAGAAAGGGTCATGAAAGGGCGGGTTGGTTAGGAAGCCAAGGATCCCCACAAGCGCACGTGGCTCTATTTACACCAGCTCAGGAAGGCCGGCCTGCGCAGGGCTGCTAACCCAGCATAAGAGGAGTGTGCTGAGGATGGGGCTGGAAAAAGCATGGCAGGCTACTGGAAACATGGTAGGTGAGAGAAGAATAAAGTGGATTTGAATCCACTTTTGATTTGAAACGGGCAGGAAGTCTCCAGTGGAGCGCCCCAGGGATCGCGTGTGGCTCAGCACCATCCCACACATTTCACAATGACCTGCAGAGAGGCCTAGACAGTCAGCTCAGCAGACTGGCAGATGCCAAAGTCGGGTGCAGGGAGCTGACACAGCGAGTCAGGATCCAAAGGGAACTTGGCAGGCCCTGAGAACTAGGCTGGACCAAGGAAGATGAAATTCAATAGGGATGCCTGTCAAGTCTGACATGTGGAGTATAGAAAAATCAAAGCCCACATCTGGACACTGTGGTCAATTCTGAGAGCACTGATAAGCTGGAGACCATACAGAGGATGGCAACCAGGGTCAGGACTAGCCTTGAGCCCAGGCCACGGGAGGATCTGCTAAAGGAATTGGGTGTGCTTCCTCTTCTCATTACACTGGCCTTCAGGCATCTGGAGGGCTGTGCCCGGCCCCGGAGGCAGCACCAGGAGACATGGGAGAGGCCCTTTGGTGGGCCTGCCTTCATGAGGCTTCCTTTCCTCTGTGGGCTGGTCCAGATGCTGCTGAGCTCTGGCCAACTCTCAAATTCTGGGATCCCATGAGCATAGGGACAGGACTCCTTGGCCTGGCCATGCTGAGAAAGCAGAGACTTTGTAACTGGAGAAGAATTCCCAGGACTAGAGGAATGAGGGTGGCCTCTGGTGCCCCCAGATCTCCTGAGCAAGAGAAGCCCCCACCCCCACACAGGTCACAGCCCAGTGGTGATTAACTAAGCGGTTCTGGGAGAGCATCCCAGGGCTCCAAGAGGCTCCATGAAGCGGGAGGTGCCCCCGCAGGCTGGGATGCCTCCACAGCACCTACTCAGTCCCAGCATAAAAACAGCACAAAACAGGAGAGGGAGAGCTTGGGCAGAGAGTGCTGGACCTGCCATCACAGGGACCCTTCCTAGCTGTGGGACCCTGGGCGAGTCACTTTCCTCTGTCTGACTCAGCATCCTCAGCTGTTAAATGGGGATAACAGAGCTGTTGTGAGGACTGAACAAGGTCGTGCTTGCAAAGTGACTGGTCAACCTGATGGCACTACACAAACGCTAGTCACTCTTCCTCCTCCAGGCATGCAGTCACACCACCAACCAATGGGCTACAAGGTGGGGCTGACCTGAGGGCCCCCCTCCCCACCGTGAGACACCAGGCCCCCAGGGCTCCTTACTGTCAAAGTAGCTGGTGTCATCCTCGGACTCCAGCTGTGGAATGAACTCGGCCTTCTGACGCAGCAGGCCCGTCCAGTCCAGGTCCTTGAAGAAACGATGCTGCCTCACCTCGCTAGCGCTGCCTGCAAAGGGGCGCGATGCGGGCAGGGGAGAGAGAGAACAACCACAACCTCAGGACTAGTACAGAAAGGGAGAGAAGCCGGGGGCCAAGGAGCCTGGGGGCCCCAAAATGAGCACGGTCTGTGTGAAAGTGAAACGACCTAGCCATACCAGATATCAAACTGTACTATAAAGCAGCAGTCATCAAAACTACCTGGTACTGGCTAAGAAACAGAGTCATGGATCAGTGGAATAGCATAGGTACACAAGATGGAGAAGTCAACGACTATAGCAGCCTACTCTTTGATAAACCCAA
>JAQQSZ010000138.1:13153-29911 GCA_028646595.1 Phalanger gymnotis | reverse complement strand
ACTGGGGAACAGGGCAAACTGGGGAACAGGACAACCAGAGTGTACGCCATCTTGGAGTGTTGGGGGTGGAAATGGGGAGAAAATCTGTAATTCAAACGCATGTGAAAATCAATGCTGAAAACTAAACATATTAAAAATAAATTTAAAAAAAAAACAAAACAAAAAAAAAAGAAAATGAAGGACAAACAACACTTAATAAATACTTGTTAATTGATCAATACCTTCTTTTTTCTGTCCTTAACTTTTCCTCTTAGGTGACCCTTAATAGTGTCCACTCTTGTCTTTGATTCTACTTTTTTTTTTCACTTTGCATTATTTTGTAAAGCTCTTTTGGAATTTCTTAGTATCTTTCATGCTTATTGGTCATAATTGTGTACTCAATTTGTCAAGTAGTATTCTATTTCCCTGCTCATTGTAATTCACATCCTAATATATAGTTAACAAAATTGTTCACAGAAAGAACTCAGTCGAGCAAAAATATCAAAAAGCATTAGAAAGCTAGGTCACATTTGCCAAGCCTTCTCCATTGAACCCTGCGCCCTTAGTTCTATAGGATAAGAAATTTTAGAAGTCACATTTTGAAAAAATGTCAGAGTAATAGCAGACATTTCAAAAACTACAAAATAAAAATGTCTAAGTTGAACAAAATATACAAATTATGTCATAAAATAGGATGAAATTTACAAACCTTGTAAACATAACGATACTGTCATATGTGAAAATAGTAAGACTCACTTAAAAGATAAACAGTAGCTAACATAACTTATACATACAAATCTACAACAAAAGAGATCCATTCAAGCACCAGAGAAATTCAAATATATTTGAACTTTTTACTCTTTATATTTATGATTTAATGTATGGAAATATCATAATCTTTTCTAACTAAAATGGCAACAATTAACCTAATTTGGGATGTGTTATTTAATGCTTGCCATATAAATGTAAAGATATTTAAAACACACATTTGAAATCAGAAAGGCAGTTAATATTGATCAGGAGTAATAATAACAAAGAGCAAAGAAGCTATCTCCAATTAAAAAAGAGTTAAGGCTCAGGGGAATAGTACTCAATAGTTCAGAACTATAACTTGTTTCATTTACTAATTTTAATAAATAAAGGAGTTATAAAAGGAAGATTGTGGCATCACAGTTCCTCCCCAATGTAATGAGTATGTAACAATTTGCCAAGTACAAACAGTTAAAGGCTGACTTACTACATGATGAATCAAAGATAACGCAAAGCTGCAGACTGGATGATGCCTTCCCTAACACTTAAAGACAAACAGGTATGTGAACAACAGATCACTGGGTCAGCATAACTTTTAGTATCTCTTGTCACAGCTATCTTTAGGAACTTCTAACTCCTACAAGAGGCCCGTACTATGTCTCTCAGATTTTAGTCCCCTCCAAACAAACACTTTGCATTTATTTTACATATTTTTATTTGCTTGTTGTGCCCCTCTTTAGACAATGAAACCATCCTCCCAACCCCTGCCCCCAGAATGGAAGGTCCTTGGGATCAGGGACTCTTTCATTTTTGTCTTTATGATCCAGCACTTAGCACAGTGCCTGGTGTGTAGTAAATAATTAATAACTGCTTGCTTAATTGAATTGAATATTAGATACACTGCCACTGATCAAAGAGGGTCCACTTTTACAGAACTTGTATGTATTATATTTCAAACTTTTCTTTGTTGTGGGTTTCTGGATGCATCCACCACAGACCAATAAACTGGGAAATATGAGTCTAAAGTAGCTATTCCACGTAAATAGTATAATTACACCCAGAATGCAGTGGAACTCATTGAGAAAAAGTATCACTAGGAATACATCTACTTGTGGATTATATAGGTCATATATCAGCATGCAGATTTGATCAGACAATGTTTGGTAGTGAGAATCATCAGGTGATAATGTGGGGGGATGAATTTTCCCAAAACATGGGAAGAAATTTTGTTTTCTGTATGCTAACTAGGAAGCCTGATGGGACACTTCATATGGACTGAGCTCTTGATGATTTATTCCCTCCTGAAATGATTATGTGGGCATAGGTATCACAGGAGTGCTAGACATGGCAAATGGATCAGTAGTGCTGGAGAAGTTGTTTGAGGAATGGATGGGAATTACTCACCCATGATCAGAAAGGAATACTCTCTTAGGGCTATATCCAAGGGATGGTAGGGATGTTTGTCATAGACAGCTGATGGAATAGAGGTCAGATACATTTCCAAGTGGTATAATACTAGAAGGAGCCTGCTTCTAGCTAAGAAACAATACTCAATTTCTGAGAAAACACAATAAGAAATAAGTCTGGACTAGGCCAGTTGCCTAGTTATACATTCTTCAATAAAGGAAGAATCTAGCCAGGATGGGGAAACTGCAGCCTCCCCTGATTCTGGCCTTTAGTTGAATTCGCGGGTCTAAAATGAACAGTCACTCCTGGGCATAAGAACTATTTTGTAAGACCTGACCACTGTTTTGGTAGCAATACTTAAAAAGTGACAATAAGGACTCAATGTCTTGGTGTTTGGGATGATGAAGATATGGTTACATGTCCCTGAATTCCTTTTGATTCTTATACAGGTGGGTTCTGGTATTGACTTGAAATAAACTAAATGAGTTTGCTCTCTTACTCCCAAGAAGAAAAGTACTTTCTGTTAACGATTGTGGTTCCTGCTCAGTTAACATAATCCCAACATAGAAATTATTACTGCGACTACTGTTCAATCTTTGGTGGATCTCTTATGTTTCAGAGAAGTTTTTTTTTATATCATCAGATCAGACAAGTACCTAGCTTTCATTATGAAAATGAAAGAAGAATTCAGAAATCCTAGAAATCAGTTGTCAGTTTTATGTTATCCGGACAAATGGAATATATACAACATATGAAAGAAGAATTTCCCTAGGAGAATGAAATCTGGAGCTAAGAAGTCATACATACAAGTCTTGGGTACCAAGACGATGGGAATTGTATCCTACCAGATTTCCCAGATAGACCTTGCAAATAGTTGGAGAAAAGGGAGTTACATAGCATATGTTTGGTTATGTTACTTTGCTTAGACGTCAGTAGGAAAGTATCTTCATAATCACTTTCCAGCTAAGGCCAAGGGCTTATATTGTATAAAGAGTTGACCTAGACCCATTTGGGGACAGTTATATGATTAACTCATTTTGTCTGGAGAAGTACTTAGGAACTAGAACACCAATATAGAGAGTGTGAATGAAAAATGAGGCATGCCCTGAGAGAAGTATTTAGATGTAGCCAATAACTGGCTCCTGAAGAGAAACACCAATTTCACAGGGTCACCCAATGTTACCTGGAAGGGGACCATCCTTCTAAGACCAGTCCTATAGACACATAGCAGTTGGTTATGTAGGTTTCTTGTCCTCATACAATGGATACAATTTGTCCTTACATTTATAAACACTTATTCAGGCTATGTAATTAAAATGCCTACTGGAAAAGAAGAAAAAGGTTAAGGTTTTGCAGAATTCCATAACCAATCTACATAGCCATCCCCTGTGTGATAACCTCAGGTCAAAACTCATACTTCTGAGAGAAATGATTATTAGTAACCAATATCTTGGGACGATTCAGAAGTCTTCCATTTTCTTGAAGGACATTACTCATAGTGAGATTGCATTGATTCCCTTCAATCTTAGACTCCACCCAAACTTACATGGGATTTAATCTAAGGTGGGGAAGCCCATACTGTTCTACTCAAACTTGGGTGGAAAGAATGTTTTGTCTAGATAGCTCAAGGCTGTATGTGGTCTGAGTAGAGATAATTTCTCTGTCTAAAGATGATATAATGTCACTAGGAGCTCTTCCTTGCTTTGAGGGGTATATAAACTGTAAGCCTTCATGATTATCTTTGGTCTAAGTGAGACAGCCAAATGACCACCCTTTTATTAATAACCCACTGGCCTTATTCGTAAAATTATTAAATTACCCAGAAACTATGTCTCTCAAACCTTTTTAAATGTCACGTTTATGATGATGAGATGAAGAGACTTTAGAGGAAAAGAGACAGCTCTGGCTTAAGGTCTCCCAGGAAACTCACTCTTCTTCAAGCATTCATGGTGAGATTTCTTCACCTAGAAAGAGGGCCTTTTCTGAGAAACTCTAAGTTGAGAGTTTGACTCTCCTCAACCTAAAACTTCTAATCTTAACCTTTCCTCATTTCTGAGTAAACATATATGTGACTATATGTCTGTTTTTAGTGTTAGAACTGCAGCTTTTTTCTAATTTTCAATCTCATAGGGAGGTACATTGTCAAATAGATGTGTCTACTTGAAAAAGATCCCCTAAGGTAAGCTATCTGGGGATGAGAGAGAGAAAAACCTGTGTATACAGTAAAGGGCCACATGGGAAATTCAGGGTATTATGGATATTCAGCTTATGAAACCAATTTCTGGCAAAACCTCCAAAGTACTAGCAACATATTCCAAATTTCTTACTGGTCTGGAGTTTCAAAAAGGGAAATCTGGGTCTGTACTGTCTGAGAGAATCTCTAAAGCTACAATCTTTTCTTCCAAGTTTGTGGGGTGACATAAATGTGTGTGTGTGTGTGTGTGTGTGTGTGTGTGTGAAAGGAGCTCTTTAAGTAATGGTGTAGAGGTGGGTGAGACTGCCCAAGAGTACTTTGAGAGAAGCTTTATTTTTTTTTTCATTTTCCTCCCACTGTATTTATTTTAATAGTATTTTTTCCCAATTATATGTCAAGACAATTTTTAGCATTCATTTTTACAAGATTTTGAGTTCCAAATTTTTCTTCCTCTCTCCCTCCTCTGCCCTCCCCTCTTCTGAAAATGGCAGGCAATTTGATATAGGTTATATCATGTAAAACATAGTTCCATATTAGTCACAGTTGTGAAAGGAGTAATAGATCAAAAGAAAAAAAGACATGAAAAAGAATAAGGTGAAAAAAATACTGTTCAATCTGCATTCAGAGTCTATCGGTTCTTTATCTGGATGTAGATATCACTTTCTTTTGTGAGTTCTTTGTATTTGTCTTGGATCATTGTGTTGCTGAGAAGAGCTAAGTCATTCATAATTGATCATAACACAATGTTGCTGATACTGTGTACAACGTTGTCCTGGTTCTGATCACTTCACTTGACATCAGTTCATGTAAGTCTTTCCAAATTTTTCTGAAATCTGCCTGCTCGTCATTCCTTATTGTACAATAGTGTTCCATCACATTCATATACCACAGCTTGTTCAGCCATTCCCCAATTTATGGACATCCCCTCACTTTCCAATATTTTGCCATCACAAAAATTACTGCTATAAATATTTTTTACACGATAGGTTCTTTTTCCTTTTTAATGATCTCTTGGGATATAGGCCTAATAATGGTATCACTGGATCAAAGGGTATTGTGGCTTTATAGCCCTTTGGGCATAGTTCCAAATTGCTCCCCAGAACTGTTGGATCAGTTTATAACTCCACCAACAGTGCATTAGTGTCCCAATATCTCCACATCCTCTTCAACATTTATCATTTTCCTTTTTTGTCTTATTAGCTAATCTGGTAAGTGTGAGATGGTACCTCAGAGTTGTTTTAATTTTCATTTCTCTAATCAAAAGTGATTTAGAGCACTTCTTCATATATCTATAGCTTTGATTTCTTCATCTGAAAACTGCCTGTTCATATTCTTTGAGCATTTATCAATTGAGGAATGGCTTGTATTCTTATAAATTTGACTCGTTTCTCTATATATTTGAGAAATGAGGACTTTATCAATGATACTTGTATTTCAACAATCCGGCTAGCAGCTTCTGTGGGAGTGAAAGATCCACCCACAGCCAGCACCCAGAAAGCTGCCAACAGAAGAGGTTCTTTTGATCTGCTTAACTAAGGAAAGCAAGGTGAAGGGGTTTGACAAGCTTACTTTAATTCAGCATACAAATATCATTCACTTAGTTCAGGGGAAGAGACCAGCACACTGAACTTCAGAGCAAATTACAAACAAATTACAAACATCAACAGACAGACCTTGTCTGATTCAAATCCCAATACATAGTTACCAGAGTTCAACAAAGTCTCAGCATCTGGGTTTACAAGCTGGAGGGCTCCTTAGCTACAGCTGCCCAGAGTCTCCTCATCAACACCATCTCAAGAGCCCTGCCACAAATGGCTCTGTCCTCCCTTCTTATAGGGCTTCAGCCATCATCAAACATCATTTGAATGACCAGAATTTAGGCTGCTATGATAGGTTCTTGACTTAGCCCCTCCCCTTAGGACTCTGGGAGGTTCACATCCACATAGGGTAGGTTAACACCTAATAGGGCATGGCTCTGGAGTTAATACCTCCCCTTAGCCAGTGCCACCTTGGGCCCCACCCCAGTCACCATTCCACACCTACATAGGTTCCACAACTAATAGGAGTTTGGGCCTGAGGCTTAGTAAAGCAAACAAAAGCCAAATTCTTCAAGGGCACTAAGTGCTAAGTAGCCCATTTTGCTTACCAACAAAACTGGTTGTAAAGATTGTTTCCCATCTTTCTGCTTTCCTTCTAATCTTGTTTACATTTGGTTTTTTTTGTACAAAAGCTTTTTCATTTAATATAATCAGAATTATCTATATTACAATGTTTTCTCTCTTTCTCCTTCCCCAAAAAATTTTGCAGAGAATAGGAGGAGAAAGAAAAGGACTGAAATAAATAACAGTAATTTTTATTTGGAGTAGTCTAATCCTACTCCTTTGCCCTTTATATGAAGAATCTGCTGAAAATCACATCACTAGGTTTTGCCATTTCTATCTTTTTTTCTTTCCTTCCTTTTTTCTTTCTCTCTTCTTATTTCTTTCCTTTATAATAATTGCTTCATATTTGAAGTTTCTTTTGCTTTTAATTACTCTCTTACCAATTTGACACTCTTTCTTCAACCTCTCTCTCTCTGTCTCTGCCTCTTTCCATGTTCACTTGAAATATCAGTGCTTCAAATTTACCTATTTGTGTGGAAGGCATCATCATCCTCCAGTTATCCACTTGGTAATTTTATTGTTAACAAGTCTTCACTTTTATCCCACAAATCTGATCAGTTGTTATCGAAACATATGACTTCTAGATCTATCTATCTATCTATCTATCTATCTATCTATCTATCTATCTATCTATCTATCTATCTATAACTATGCATAATTACAGATAGAGATAGAGATCTAGTCCGACATCAATAATTGTTCATTGGAAATTTCTAACTAGATGTCCCACAGATATCCCATATGTCCCACACACACTAGCTGTCCCACTTTGGATAGAAATAGAACTAATTATTTTCCCCTCCAAAATAAAAAAAAAACACTCCTCTTCATTAGTTAACTCAGAGGTACCACTATCTCTCCAGTAAGCTGGGTTTATAGTCTGGTAGCATGGAAAAAGGGTTGGATGCAGAATCAGAAGATTTTGGCCCAAATTTCAGCTTTGATACTTATTACACATGAAACCTCATGCAGATCATTTAATCTCTATGGGTTTCAGTTTCTTTCTCTGTAAACCTCTGAAAGGGTTGAATTAAAGGACCTTTGAGATCACTTCCAGATCTAATAACCATTGTCTTATGGTCACTCAATCCATATAACCAATCAGATGCCAAATCTTGTTGTTTCTACATCTACAATATCTGTCTGTTTTACTCATTCACAAAGCCATGAACTTGGTTTATGACTTAGTTGCCTTTCTTTTGAACTATTACAATAACCTTCTAATTATCCTCCCTGTCTCAAGTCTTCCCCAACTCTAATCTGTCCTCTAGCCACTTACAAACCCTGAAAACAACTCTAATCTGTCCTCTAGCCACTTACAAACCCTGAAAATAAAGGACCAAACAGCTCACAGAAGTTATAGACAAAAAGCCTTCCTTATTTCTTTGGAGGAGGGAAACTAAATACACAAACAAGGATCTCCTCTAGAACAAAGGAGAGCCAAGGCAATGAAACTAAGTCTTGATACACATAGTAGTGACTATACAAAGAAACATGCAATGAGCTGTTGCCATGGCAATAAGCAGGTGACAGCAAGAATGAGGAAAGTTTGATTCAAATCAGGGCTTCATGACTAGAACATGGTTCCTGCAGGTGCTTGCCTGAGCTCAGGGACCACCTGGGGCTAGTGTGAAACAATCCTGTGATTTTGCTTCAGCAGAATTCATCCACGGGGTGAGTGCAAAGGATTGTCATTATCCTAGGCTCAAGGCTTGCTTGCTTGGGCCTTAGCTCTGGAAAACAAAGAGAGGGTTGAAAAGAGAGGGGTGGTCTCTTGGCATAGGGATCCTGACATTTCACTTTTTCAGCTAAAGGGAAGAGGTCTAAGAGAACATTCTGGCCAAGAAAGTGGTGTCACATATAAGCCAAGAAGCTAGTAGGACCAGGATGAGATGAGGATGAGATGTGGCTTAGGTTGGTGAGCCTGGGGATTAAGGTGGCAAATTCAACAATTTAGACGCTCCCCCTGAGGAATAATGGAAGTATAGATGAAGAATGCCATCTTTTATCACAGGAGCTTAACTCCTTAAAGGGACCTATCAGGGACATGCATACTAGGTATCATTGTGAAATTCCCAATAGGGCGAAGAACATAAACGATAGAGCAATAGGTGTTATCTATCACTGTCTGTTATAAGCAGAAAAAAAGGAGGGGGAAGCTAAAAATGTAGAGAAAGAAAATGCCAACACATTTAATCAAGGCTTTGGTGATTGGACACATAACAAAGGGAAGAAGGAAAAAACTAGGACAATATACTCAGCCCTTCTCTGGAGTCCTGGGACAGCTGTCTCATCTAGATGTCAGCTGCTTTTGGGTCTATACTAGACAAAAGTTGAGGGCCCTGGGGGATTCTACAATACATTCAGGAGTATGGGCTTTCTTTAGATGATTCAGGAGTCCATTGGTTATAATTCTTTACAACTTCACTATTGTGCAAATAAGTTTAATGTGAAGGTATATGCAGAACTTATATTGGATTACACGCCATCTGGGTGTGGGGAGAGGGAGGGGAAGAAAATTTAGAACTCAAAAACTTGTGGAATTGAGGGTTGTAAACTAAAAATAAAAGTGAATTTAAAAAAGAAAACTCAAAATAAATAAAAATAAATTTAAAAAAAGAAAATTTGAACATGAACATCATGAAACAAAAGACCAAAGCAAAACAATAAGTATCATCAATATTAATGAAATCAAATCACCTTGAATCCTAGTGATCTACTCTCAATGTGCATTTAATTGGGACATTTTTTTCTTTTTTCTTCCCCCCCCCACCTTACTAGTATTTTGTTGTTCCAATTACAAGTAAAGATAGTTTTCAACATTTACTTTTAAAGATTTTGAGTTCCAAATTTTTTCTTCCTCCCCTTCCTCCCCTCTTTCCCTCCCAAGATGGCAAGCAATCTCATATAGGCCACATAACTAATGTGCAAATATTGTGAAAGAAGAATCAGAACAAAAAAGAAAAACCACGAGAGTGAAAAACAACAAGAAAATAGTATGCTTTGATCTTCATTCAGACTCCATAGTTCTTTCTCAGGATGTGGATAGCATTTTCCATCATGAGTCTTTTGGAACCATCTTATATCATTATATTTCTAAAAAGAGTTGTCTATCAAAGTTGATCCTATTACAATGTTGCTGTTACTGTGTACAATGTTCTCCTGGTTCTGCTCATGTGACTGAGCATCAGTTCATGTAAGTCTTTCCAGGTTTTTCTGAAGTTTGCCTGTTCATCATTTCCTATAGCACAATAGTATTCCATCACATTCATATGACACAACTTGTTCAGCCATTCCTCAATTGATGGGCATCCCTTTAATTGCCAATTCTTTGTCACCACAAAAAACTGCTATAAATATTTTTGTACATATGGGTCCTTTTCCCTTTGTTATCATCTTTTTGGGATACAGACCTAGCAGTGGTATTGTTGGGTCAAAGGGTATGCACAGTCTTACAGCACTTTGTTCATAGTTCCAAATTCCTCTCCAGAATGGTTGATCAGTTCACCACCAACAATGCATTAGTCTTCCAATTTTCCCACATCTCCAACATTAATCATTTTCCTTTTCTGTCATATTAGACAATCTGATAGGTGTAAGGTAGTACCTCAGATTTTTAATTTGCATTTCTCTAATCAATAGTGGTTTAGAACATTTTTCATATAACAATAAATAGCTTTTATTTCTTTGTCTGAAAACTGCTGTTCATATCCTTTGACCATTTATCAATTGAGGAATGACTCGTATTTTTATAAATTTGACTCAGTTCTCTATATATTTGAGAAATGAGGCCTTTATCCAAAACAGTAGAAGTAAAAATTGTTTCCCAGTTTTCTGCTTTCCTTCTAATTTTGGTGCATTGGTTTTGTTTGTACAAAAACTTTTTAATTTAATGTAATCAAAGTTATCCATCGTGAATTTCATAAAGTTCTTTGTGTCTGGTCATAAATTCTTCCCTTCTCCATGGATCTGACAGGTGAACTATTCTTTGCTCTCCTAACTTGCTTATGGTATCACCCTTTATTTCTAAATGATGTGCCCATTTTGACCTTATCTTGGCATATAGTATAAGATGCCTAGTTTCTGCCGTGCTATTTTCTGGTTTTCCCAGCAATTTTTTCAAATAGCGACTTCTTATCCTAGAAGCTGGAGTCTTTCAGTTTATCAAACAGTAGAATATAGTAGTCATTGACTGCTGTGTCTTATGTACCTAACCTTTTCCACTGATCCACCACACTATTTCTTCACTAGTACCAAATACTTTTGATGATTGCTGTTTTATAATACAGAGTTTTAGCTTTTACAGCAGAGAGGAAGAAAGAGGAGGTGAGGAGGGAGTGAGTGAAACTTACTCTCATCAGAATTGGCTCAAAGAGGGGATAACAAACACTCAATTGGGTATAGGAAAGCAGGAGGAGAAGGGGATAAGAGAAGGGAGTGCAATAGAAAGGAAAGGCAGATTGGAGGTGGTAATAGTCAGAAGCAAAATATTTCTGAGCAGGGAGAGGGTGAAAGTGGAGACAGAATATAATAAATGGGGGGCAGAATAGGATGGAGGGAAATACAGTTAGTAATAATAACTGAAAAAATTTCAAAGCAAGTTTCTCTAATAGAGTCTCATTTCTCAAACATATAGAGAGCTGAGTCAAATTTATAAAAATAAGAGCCATTCCCCGATTGATAAGTGAGCAAAAGATATAATCAGTTTTTACATGGACTAATCAAAGTTATCTATAGCCATATGAAAAAAATATTCTAACTTGCTATTGACTGGAGAAATGAAAATTAAAACAATTCTGAGGTACTACCTCCTACCTATTAGATTGGTAAATGACAAGTATTGGAAGGAATGTGGGAAAAATAAGACTTTAATGCACTGTTGGTAGAGTTTTGAACTGATTCAACCATTCTGTAAAGCAATTTGGAGCTATCCCCAAAGGGCTATTGTAACAACAATGCTGCTTGCAGCTGCTGTGGAAGAGTAAGACCAATAACACCAGCACACAGAAGGGCTGCTAGCACAAGTTCTTTGATCTGTTTTTTCTAAGGAAAGCGACTTTGAGGGGTTTACAATCTCACTTTAATTAAACATACATATATTGTTCACTTTAGTTCAGGAGAAAACATAGAGAAAACAAACAGAAATTACAAGCAGAAATTATTTAAACAGAGCAAATGACACAAATCAGCAGACAGGGCTTCTAGATGTCTGTCTATAGCAAGAAATACATAATTTCCAGAGGAAGAAGCACCAACATCTGCATTTTCAAAGCAGAGGGAGAGAGAGCTCCTTAATGGTTACCCAGCGTCTCATCTGGCCGAGTCACAGGAGCACTCTTCCAATAAGTGAGCCCCCCAGAAGCAAAATGTTAACCTCAGGGTATATATACACTTCTTCAAGGTCAGAGGGTGTCACAACCATGTGACTCAAACTCATCGGACTTTGGCTTTCTTGTGACTTAAGCAGATCATCAAATACTCTTGGATTTAAAGACTCTTGGTTGAAATAAAGGCAAGACTCAATCAAAGGCACTTGATTGCCTTAGTGCTGAGATGCATTCCAAAAGAAAAAACAGCCAAAAGCCCCACTTTGCTTGCCATTACATTTATACAACCATGTATATCCTTTGACCTAGCAATATCACTACTAGGTCTGTATCCCAAAAGAGATAAAAAACAAAGAAGGACCAATACGCACAAAAATATTTATCGTAGATCTTTTCTGGGAATAAAGGATTGGAAGTTGAGGGGATGCCGATCAGTTGGGGAATGGCTGAATAAGTTGTGGTATGTGATTATGATGGAATACTATTGTACTGTGAAATGATGAGCAGGATGCTCTCAGAGAAACCTGGAACAACTTGTATGGGCTGATGCAAAGGGAAATGTACTGGGTACAAAGTAACAGCAATATTGTAAGATGATCAACTGTGAATGACTTGGCTATTCTCAACAATGTAATGATCCAAGACAACTCTGAGGGATGTATTATGAAAAATGCTATCCATCCACAGAGAAAGAACTGATGGTGCCTGAATACAGATTGAAACATACATTTTTTTAAACTTTATTTTTCTTGAGTTTTTTCTTGTCTATGTTTTCTTTCACAGCATGACTATTATGGATATGTTTTGCATGCCTACACATGTACATTGAATTGCTTGCCTTCTCAATGAGGGGTGTGGGGAGGGAAGAAGGAAGAGAATTTAGAACTCAAAGTTTTAAAAATGAAGGTTAAAAATTATTTTTACATGTAACTGGGGAAAAACACAATACTAAATATAATAAATAGTTTTAGATCTGGTATGTCTAGGCCACCTTCCTTTTCTTTTTCCTCCTTAATTCTCTAGATATTCATGACCTTTCATTCTTCCAGATGATTTTTGTTATTATTTTTTCTAGCTCTATAAAAATTTTTTGGTAGTTTGATTGATATGGCATTGAATAAGTAAATTAATTTAGGTAGCATTGTCATTTTTATTACATTAGCTCAGCCTACCCATGAGCAATTGATATTTTCCCCATTTAGATATGACTCTATTTGTGTGAAAAGTGTTTTGTAATTGTGTTCATATAGTTCCTCAGTTTGTCTTAACAGGTGGATTCCCAAATATTTCATAATATATGCAGTTATTTTAAAAGGGATTTCTGTTTTCTATCTCTTGCAGCTGGGCTTTGTTGCTAATATGTAGTAATGCTGATGATTTATGTGGGTTTATTTTATATTCTGCAATTTTGCTAAAGTTGTTAACCATTTCAAGAATTTTTAAGTTGATTCTCTAGGATTCTCAATATATCATCATATGGAAAAAGTGATAACTTTGTTTCTCTTCAACTATTCTAATTCCTTCAATTTCTTTTGCTTCTCTTATTAATAATACTAACATTTCTAGTACAGTTGAATAATGACGAACACAAATGGATAGGGATAATGGACATCCTTGTTTCACCCCTGATCTTATTGGGAAAGCTTCTAGCTTATCCCCATTACATGTAATGCTTGCTGATGGCTTTTGATAGATGCTACTTATTTTAAGGAAAACTTTATTTATTCATATGCTCTCTAGTGTTTTTAACAGGAATGACTTCTGTATTTTGTCAAAAGATTTTTTGCATCTATTGAAACAATTATATGATTTCTATTAGTTTTGTTATTGATATGCTCAATTATGCTGATAGTTTTCCTAATATTGAACCAGACCTTCATTCCTGATATAAATCTCCCCATCTCATCTGGTCATAGTGTATTATTCTGGTGATAAATTGCTGTAATCTCTTTGCTGATGTTTTATTTAAAAATTTTGCCTCAATATTCATTAGTGAAATTGGCCTACAATTTTCTTTTTCTGTTTTGGCTCTTCTTGGTTTAGGTATCAGCACCATTTGTGTATCATAAAAAGAATTTGGTAGGACTCCTTCACCTATTTTTCCAAATAGTTTACATAGTATTGGAATTAATTGTTCTTTAAATGTTTGATAGAATAAACTTGTAAATCCACTTGACCCTGGAGATTTTTTCTTAGGGAGTTCATTGATGGCTTGTTCAATTTCTCTTTCTGAGATGGGGTTATTTAAGTATTTTATTTCCTCTTCTGTTAATCTGGGCAATTTATATTTTTATAAATATTCATCTTTTTCACTTAATTTGTCAGATTTATTGACATACAGTTGGGCAAAGTAGCTCCTAATTATTGCCTTAATTTCCTCTTCATTGGCGGTGAATTCACCCTTTACATTTTTGATTCAAGTAATTTTATTTTCTTCTTTTTTAATCCCATTAAGCAAAGGTTTATCTATTTTATTGGTTTTTTTCATAAAACTAGCTTTTACTTTTATTTATTAGCTCAATAGTTTCCTTACTTTCTGTTTTATTAAGCTCTCCTTTGATTTTCAGAATTCCTAATTTGTTATTTATTTGGAGATTTTTAATTTGTTCCTTTTCTAGCTTTTTTAGTTTCATGCCCAGTTCATTGATCTCTTTCTCTATTTTATTCATGCTAGCATTTCAAGATAAAATTTTGCTACACATGTAATGTTATATGAGATTCCTTGATTGATGTAACCATAGAAATAAATTGTTCAGTGATTTTCTCATTATCAATATCAAATGACATATAAGATAAACATGGTTGCTAATGTTGCCTCCCATTCTCATGGAAGATGTGCCAACAATACAAATGAACAAGTTATTCCCTCTAAATGAGGGAATGTCAATGTCTACGGCAAGAGCCTGGGTGTCAGGCAGCATGGAAGTCCTGTGAGCAGTGGGCTACAGGGCACCAATATAGAAATAGACAAACAATGGACTTGTGCATATGTATGTAAAAGAAGATACTCAGAGGTTGAAGTGCTATTTCATTTATGACCATTGTTTTGCATCTTCTGCATCTTCCAGAGGTAAATGTATATGAATATCTACTTAGTGTTAATCTATGTCGTTCTCAGCATCTGTTACTTTGAAACATTCGTATAGTAGAGCTGCAGTAAGCTGATGATATGCTCCAGGAATTATTGCCTCATTTCATGGACATTCAGATGTGTACATATTATGCTGAGTAATATCTACTTATTTACTATATATTCGTGCTATCTTATGTGTAACAAAGTATACCTGCTTTATGTCCTGTTGTTTCATTTCTAGTAGTTCCTATACGCATCCTCTAGCAAATGTTTTTTTCTTTCCTTCCCCTAGCTTTTGAACTTTTGAACTTTCCTATGTTTTGTTGCCCCTTGAAATGTCTTGGGTCTTATTTCTCATCAGAAGGTTAGGATCAACTGGTATGTTGTCCAATGACCAGTGTCAAGGATTTTCAACATGTGCCTAATCCTCCTGACCCACCCATTAAATAGCACATCTGGCAATCATAGGCAAAAAAACCCAGAGTTTTTCTGCCCTTAAGTAACCTCCTTATAAGTTTTAGTTCTATTATAACTCCTTTGTGAAACACAGTTGCAGCATGGGAAACTGCATTCACTAGCTCCAATTTCCAGACATGCAACTTCACAGATAAAGACAGGTGTGGGGTAAAGAAATGTTTTTCTTTCTTTTTTTTTTATAGAAGTAATCTCAGGCCTGACACAAGGTCCTTTTATAGGGTTGACTCAAGCCACCACAGCAAGCCTTTTAAGTTATCATCCTCAGGCCACCAGTGCAATTTGGGGACAATGGCTATCTAATTGTGGATACTGCTGGTCAGGTCACAAATCCTAGCAAGTTTTAAGGAAGCTGAATGTGTCATTTCAAACCTGGGACTCAGAGAGAATCTATCAGGAAATTCCATTCATAAGGTAATTGAATGCGCAGTTGGCTGTGGACTTCTGTTTTCTATGCTTCAGACTTTAGAAATAATAGTGCCCTCCCATCCTAACCCAAAGTAGAAGATCAGAATATAAATGGAACATTTGCAAATATTGAGGAAAACCTAAAGAAAGGCACCACTGTTCTCTCCCCAGCCTTTGAATTGGCAAAACTACCTCTTTAGAATTTACAAACTATTCACTGTGGGGTCTTTGTCGTTGTTGTTTCTGTGTTACATCAAATAACTCTGAAATAACATCTTACCATTAAGAATAAATATAATATCCATCTTTAAGTAGTGCAGAATATTTTTGTTGTGAGATAAGCCATATATGAATGTTGTACAAAACTTTTGGACACTCATCAAATTCTAAGGTCCTCACCTCCTTTCACATTTATTTAGCATATGTTCCTGTTTAGTGGTAGGGGAGGAAATACCCCATATACTTGCAATGCTTCTTGGCTAATAAGACCAATAATTCTTGTGTTTTGTGGATGTTCTTTTATGCATTAAATCACTTCAGAATGAGGAGGGTGGTGTTGAGGAGGAGGGGACTGTCAATAGTCTAGGAAAATTAAGCCTGGACAAGGGCCATTGGATTTGACAACGAAGAAGTTGATGGAGACTATTCAAAAAGGTTTCCATAAAGTTGGGAGTGGGGTGAGGGGAGCAATGAAGTAATATTACAAAGGGTTACAGGGTTAGATAACTTTTCTTAGTGAGTGGGAAGAAAAGGGAAAGAGAGTGGGAAAGAAAGCCTGATGACATAAACGGATCAAAGGAAAGATTTTTGAAGATAGGTGAAACTTAAATATATTTGTAGGTAGATAGAGACAAGTCAGTGAAACAGGAAAAGTTGAAGGTGTTTGCATGTGAGAAGATGATTGTTAGAATAAGATCTCAAAGGAAGCAAAAGGGATTCATTTAAAGGTGCTGGTAGAGCAGCTATTATTAACCTCTGTGTGTG
>JAQQSZ010000138.1:0-13053 GCA_028646595.1 Phalanger gymnotis | reverse complement strand
ACTTTACAAAATAAGTTCAGGGACCTGAGGTTAAGAATGCTCTCAATGGAATCAGCAGCTTTAGTGAGAAGGAAAGATACCTTTTTCTCTTTAACTGGAGATAAAGAAGAAAGATGGAGTAATGGTAGTTCTGAGAAAAATATTTTAGGAAGTCACTAGGATTGAATAGGATTACATCTATTAAAAATTAGAGGCTATGACAAGAAGAAATAGAGCTTTGCTATTTGTGGGGTAAAATGTACTCTCTTTACAATACCAAGTAAGTTTAATATGTTAGGAAGAAAGAAGATGAAGATTTGGGAAGGAAGGAATTTAGCAGGGTTGGAAAGGGTAGAGATGCTGGGCTTCTTTGGCAAGGTTAGTCAAATTATAGTTGAAGAAACTCCAGGAATTCTATTCTCTGCTATGGCATTAATCCTAGGCAAGCCACTCAGCTTCTTAGGTCTTCAGTTTCTTCTTTTGTAAAGCAAGGAGTTTAGACTAGATAATCTCCCAGGTACTTCCCACATCACAATATTCAAATCAGTTTCTTTTGATTAGTGAGGAATCATAATGTTATTTCCAGTTCTTATGTTTACTAGAGATCTGTCCTTTGGCAAGGAATTTAATTTCTTCTAGCCTTAGTGTATCTCAAAAACAATAAAAGGTACTTCCTGTCTGGCCAAGCAGAAGTGTTTGGTAAATTAGCCTGGTGTAGAGCAGGTAAGTAGGTAGTGCTAGATAGCACAGAGGATAGAGTGCCAGGCTTGGAGTCAGGAAGAATCATCCTCCTGAGTTCAAATCCAGCCTCAGACACTTACTAGATGTGTGACCTTGGTCAAGTCACTTAACCCTGTTTACCCCAGTTTCCTCATCTCCAAAATTAGCTGGAGAAGCAAATGGAAAACCACTCCAGCATCTTTGCCAAGAAAATCCCATGGATGGGTACATGGGGGTCACAAAAAGTCAGACATGACTGAACAACAACAAACCGAAAGAGTATCTTTAACCTTGGAGTAGTCTTCTCCATGGAAATCCAAACCACAATGCAAGTTGGAGCAGTAATCTGGAGGAGGTACCCCATATGATTATTCAAATGTTACAAAACTCCAGTGAATGGCTATAAGGCTGTAATGATCAGTGGCGAAAGCCAGGAGTGAGGCAACATTTATAATTCGTTTCTGTGTGGTTGAATCACTAGGATGAGTATCTTCTTTTCACCAACTTAAAGCCCTTATGTTAGAAGCATTGTTTAGATATTGAGGAACTGATACATGTAGACCTCCAAACAAGTGGTGTGTAAATAGTTCTGCCAGGTAAGTGTAAATTTACTGTAATCATATGGCAGAAAAAGACTGATGAATATAGTGTTTTGCACTGCTGTGGGGTAGGCAGATGGGAGGTTGGGTATCAAGATGAAGACCAAAGGATGTAGCAAATCAACAGCCTAGGCTGGTTAAAGTGCTAGTTGACAAGGATACTGGACAACCTCCACGGTTGATCTTTTGGGTCTTTTTAGCCAATAAGTGTTTTTTAAGTTTTAATTATAAAGTACAAGAGGTTCAGAATATAAAGAGAATAAAGACAGATTAATTATATATTATATATAATTTATCTTGTATTTATTATATTATTGTTTTGTGACATTCCTCTGGCATAACAAAGTCTGTTCTGGGAGGATATAGGGTTTCCATATTGACCATTGCTTTCTACAACTGTACTAATAGTGTCATACTCCCCTAGTGTTCATTCTCCTGTCCAGGAATGGATTAAATCCTTTTTCAGTTACCCAGTTCACGTCTAAAGAAAGGCACTAGGGTCAACCAAAGATGTCTGGGGAAACAGCCCCTTAATGAGATCAAGTGCTAAAGATAAAATGGTGGCAGGGAGTTCAATGCAAAGCTCTATTGTAAGCAATGAAGAAGAGGGAGAAGGAGAGAGAGGCATACACACTAACATAAAGTATAGTTCACATAAGGCAGCATTGTGTTGGGGAGCAGAGAGACACTGGTCCATGCAGCAAGAAGGCAGTGCTCCAGCAGGAAGGTATACTCCTGCTGGAGGGGAGGGCATGCTCCTACTGGAGTGAAGATGATGCTACAAAGTGCTCTCATGAGATTAGGGTTCTTAGACTCTGATTTCGGATGGCCATCATTTGGGGGGCTTATCATCAGGGAGAAAAACCAAAATAATGGTGGACAAAATATTGTTTGGCAGGGTTACATATCAGGGAGAAAAAAAAGCTGGTGTTAGATAAAATGTCATTTGGGAGACACAGCTGTACTATCCTTTGAAATTGTTATTGCTAATATTTTACGATGAGTATGTTTTAGAAACTTAAAGTCTCTCTTAAGGAGAGACTATAATGATGGCCTCCAAACCATCAGGCCTAATCTTATAACAACGGTTTCATGTATAGATTCTATAACCTATAGCCTCCCTTAAGGAGAAACTGTCATGGTGGTCTCAAGAACATCAGGCTTAATTTTACAACTATTATAATATAACTATTATATTCTGTGACTGATAATTTTGTAAATATATGAATCTATTGGTTTCTTTCTCTTTTTCCTGCTTCACTGTTCCTTCCCCTCCTTCCACCTTGCATATTAATATTTATCTTTAGATAATAAAATAGAGTACTGAGTGGGAGATATCTCATGTGAAGACTTCACAGAAGGAGAATATAAAAATTATTTCCTTCTTTCCTTCTTAAAGTAAGTGGAGTTGAAGGGAAGAAGGGAAGGAGAAATCAAAATGGACTCAGGATTTAACCTTACAGGGAGGTGATTACCTAATTCTTAGGAATTCAAGGCTTGGGGCAGTGAGTACCCTTCCTTTCTCTTTCTTAGTGCTAGCACAAAGGTTTCACCAAATAAGGGCATAATGGACTATATATGGGTTGTTTGTTTCCTACTCCAGGAAGGCTCTCCCTCCCCTCCCTCATTCCTCCTCTCTACCTTAGCCATATTATTGCCACATCAGCAGCTAGTTGTTAAATAAGGAGATATGTTTTGGGATTGGCTGTGCTTGATTTCCTGGTTCTTCGTCTAGCTTTTTGCACCTAGATTGTAAGCCAGCCTCCCCAGCCAATGGAGAGGAGGGATAGTGGTGAACAGCAATCTTTTTGTGTTAGGATATAAATTGGTCTCTTGCCTTTTGTAATTCACCTCCTTCCACTAGTCCATGCTAGTGGAGATGATGCCCCTTTCTCATGAGAATTGAATAAAATAATTTCTGTTCTTACCACTAGACTCCTCTTTATTTCATAAATTTTATATTGGTAAGGGTCTTGTAGCCCACACAGTACTATACAAATGCCTATTTATGTCCATGACATGAGCTCTATCCAGAGTGGTTATCTGGAGGAATTGATGGATGATTGTGTCCTAAAAAACCTTGACTTGCTGTGTCTTTTCCTATAGCCTTCTGACATGATCAGAAACCTCTTAAGAACAGAGAGAGGTATGGGTCCCAGCTTGGAAATTTCAGATAATATCTGTTAATTATTGCCTATATTTTATGGGGTTGCAGAAGAATAATAATCCATCAGACAAAAATGGTGAACGATTGCCAGGCACCTCAACTATTGAACCCCTCATCATTGACTATTGGAATTCCTATAGAACAAGAATAGCTAAAAGAGCATGAGAGAGGTAGTTATAGTGTTGAAGGGGCAATGGGGTCCCTAGGAAAGGTGTCCTTGAACCTCCCCATAGATTTCAGGAGCCCAGTCTCTGTGGTTCGCCTGAGGCATCCAGCCCATTCCAGTGTAATTCTTTCAACTGTCCTTCCATTGTGGCCCTTTGATCCAGCCCAGTCCTTCATTCTCTGTTACCTCCAGACTACCCTAGGCTTCTTGCCACTCCTTAAACCCATCCAGATCTTCTCACAGTCTTTTTCTACATGAATGTACCCATCTTACTCCAATCAAATCTCACAGATTCTTAGAATTTGGCCTGCTTGTATTGGTGTCACAAATACTGAAGATTCACTAGAAATCTTTCCCACCCAACCAGTGTCATAATAAACTGGGTACTTGGACTGAAAGAAGGTTTGGGTGGTCCAATTCCTTTAAGGCAAACCCACTCTGTACCCTTGCATTTCAGCTGCATCATATTTTGGTTCCTTTGATCTCTAAAAGACAAACCCCTCACCTGGGTGCTTAATGCACAATCATTCTGATCCTTGGGGCATCCATACTTGGAGCCTCTTATGAACTGGCTCCATCTGAGCCCCAAAGACTATACCTTCCTTTGTGGGATCAGTAAACCAAGTGACAAAAATTCTGGGAAAGAGGTGAAATGAAATACCACCACATGACAAGACCCCAGAACTACTGTCCTGGCTACCCAATGTTTATTACCTTCCAAGGACCTTGGGATGTGTACCCTCAGATTTTTAGCACCCACTTTTTCCATTTTCAATGCCACACAGCCCATGACCTCCACCTTCAAAAGGGCAAAATGTGGATTCCTGGAAAATGTCTTCTGGTTCCTTAAAAAGGAGCAGAGTATCTCATGCTCTGGTATGATCACCTACAATATGAACTCATTCTCTCTAACTTTACAGACATCATTCACCAGTTGTCAAATGAGACAGCTTCTAGTATCCAGAAAATCCAGCAATCTTTGTATTCCTTAGTAAATATGGTACTAGATAAAAGAATAGCCCTAGACTACAAACTTGCCTCTAATGGAGTGTATGTGCTCTAGCAAACACCTGTTGGTGTACATACATCAACTACTTTGGGCAGGTAGAGATCTGTACTGAACATATTGTGGAAAAGGCTAGTTCGATGAACGAAATCCATAATAAACCTCAGAGCCTCAAAATCATCTTCGTGAAAATCCTGGCTCCTTCCTCTACGTGCCCCCATTCATATTCCCCTCCTGCTCATATTCATTTTATGCCTGTTTCATCTTTGTTGCTTAACCTTCTTGCCAGGTTTGTCTCCTCCAGGGCCCAGGCCGTCAACTTACAGATGACTGCTCAGGCTTTATACCAACCTCCAAGCAAGTCTAAGATCTCTAGCCCACTGGACCTGGCATCAGACAGGTTCAGAAGTCTGACTACTTGAATGGGACCCAGTGAGGCAGAGACAGCTCTACAGCCCTGGCCAGCAGGAAGCAGAGTAGTTGAGACCTTTGCCCATTACCCCAAAAGATTTTGGGTTCCATTTGTTTGAGGGAGGAATGATGGGGCTTATGGGGCAATGGGAGCCCTCGGAAAAGGGCATTGAACTTTCCCATAGATTTCAGGAAACCAATTGAATGATAAATCATTATATCTATCTATCTATCTATCTATCTATCTATCTATCTATCTATCTATCTATCTGTCTGTCTGTCTGTCTGTCTGTCTGTCTGTCTGTCTGTCTGTCTGTCTGTTTGTCTGTCTGTCTATCTATCCATCTTTCTAATATATACATATATATATATATGATACTCCATATTATAGTCTGAATGATAAATCATTATAGAAGATCTTCCATATTACAGTGTAAGCCTGGCTTTTCTTCCTTTCCGCCCCCCACCACCACCACCATCCCCCAGTTCCTGCAAGATCTTTAAACTCTCCAGCTTGGAATAAAGAATCAGACATTCTCTGGCTAGGAGACTGAGAAGACCCTCTCTGAGAATGCACCTCTCACACATTCCTCTCTGACTGATAGGCCTGAAAAAAAAGATTGAATACACTCTTGAACAAAAGACAGGAAATATTGCTGAAGCTGTTTTTTGAGGACCTAGCCAGTTCTCAAAAAGCAAAATGACTGACGGGATCTTCCCCTTGCAAGGGGAGTGGCTACCCTCTCTGGCAGAGAACATCTGGGACACTTAGCCGTGAGACTCCCTCTGTGGTTGGGAAAAACTTTCTTTGTTCAGCTCCTTATAAAAGTCACCACATGAGACAGGCTCATTGGATCCTGACACATGGGGGGACACTTGGCCTGGGGCTACGTTCAGAAGGGACTTACCAAGGTGGCTGTAAAAGACGGAGTTCTCCAGCTTAGGAAAAGCCTTGGTGTAGGTGGTGAATGTATGTATGTTGTATGTTGTACGTTGTATGTCATGTGTGTGTCCTTTGTTGGTGTCTCTGCATTTGTAGAGGAGAGAGGGATTCTCCAGCTTGGAGAAACCTAGGGTGGGAGGTTTGCCTCTGAACAGGTGTTGCCTCTGTGTGTCTGTGCCTTTGTCTTTGTCACTGCGTTAAATATGTAGTAGGAATTGTTAAATAATGTGGTTGAGGGGTTAACAGAGTATTTCCCCTGTCTTTCAATAAAGAACTCTGTTCTGTGGGGAGTGCGCTTTATTGCCAGTGGGAATCCGAATCTGAACCTAACCTATCTTAATCAAACAGGCCCTGCACATCCTCTACATGAACATTTGGACTCTTCTGCTTGGAGATGTGATAAGCCTTGAGCAGGGAATGACAAATCTTTGGACTGTCCCATTTAGAGGCATGATAAGCCTTGAACAAAGGATAACAAACACTCTTGAGGTGAGAAACTGCCCTTCTGGCAGCCTAGCCAGCTCCTAAAAACAACCCCCCAATGGGAGGTTGTCAGTGAGCTCTGTTCAAGGCCATGTTGAAGTCTCCAGGTGGGTGAGTCATGTTGGAATCTCGCCCATGGAGAGGATGCTTTGCCTGGGACCCTCCTGCTTGGAACCCTGAGAGCTGTATCCCAGGATACCCCAGCTTGGAAAATCAGGTGTAGGCACTTCTCCAAATTGGCAGTGTTTTCTGTTTCTGTCTATGTTTTCTGTTTCTGCTTTTGCTGTATTAGTTGTGTTATTAGGAATTGTTAGTTATTGCTGTTGTAAATCCAATGTAGCATTCCCCAGCTTTTAAGAAAAGCATTATTCCATTGGGAATGTGTCTTATTGCAGGCGCAAATCCAAACCTAACTAAGCTTAATTGCACACCAGTTCCTGGTATTTCCTTAGGCACCTGGCCTATCTCAATATAATCCTTTCAACTGTCTTTTCATTGTGGCCCTTCAACCCAGCCCAGTCATTCATTCTCTGTTACCTCCAGACCACCCCAGGCTACTTGCCACTCCCTGATGCCATTCAAATCTTCTCACAGTCTTTTTCTGTATAAATGTACCAATCTTACCTTCATTAAATTGCACAAATCCTTAGACTCTGGCCTGCTTGTATTGGTGTCAAAAATACTAGACTCACTAGAAATCTTTCCCACCCAAACAATGTCATAATAAACCTGCTACTTGCACTGAAATAAGGCTAGAGGGGTCAAAATCTTTTGAGTCAAACCCTCCCTGTACCCTTGCATTTTGGGATTCCTAGAAAACCTAGACAGCATCAGTAGGGGACTCTTTTGTCTACAGGTACAGTGACTCCCAATTCCTAACCTGAGGCTAGAAAGACAAGATGAGGGTACCAGAAGTGAGGGGCAGAGTGGATCATGAATAAGCCAAAAAAAGAAAAATTTCAAGAACTCTGTTTTCATAGGGAAATACAACAACAGTAAAATCTTAGTGATAATGTTGATAATAAATGAGGGAGGAGGAGAAAAGGTGTTACTGGACAGGGAACTAGGAAGTTTTTGAAAAAAAAAAAAATATATATATATATACAACCATATATATAATCTGCCAAACAGGTTAGGTAAAGGAAATAAGCAATAACATTGTTCAACATGTAAAATCCTGCTATTTAAAAAGAAAAAAAAAACTTTTCCCAGCTCAACAAATCTCTAATGGTCTAACAGTAGGTGTGTCTTTTGTAAATTAGTGACTGGGAGAATTCAGTGAGTTCAGAAAATTTATTTTCTAAGCAATTCTAAATGGTTGAATGTCGAACCTTATACATCTCCTCAGTGTGGATTTCTCTAAGAGCTGATGACACATTTCCAGAACCAGACAGATACCACCTGGGAAGGAATTGCAGTAGATATGAAGAACAAGGTCCTGGAAATCAAGAGCTATTAACATGAGGGCAGATGAGTATGAAGAAATGTCTTTTACCTTGGCCTCCTGGATGTATTTCCATCTTTCATGTTCATTTCTTATAGGATTCTGACTATGTCTTCAAATAGAATTGCCTGGAAAATCCTGCTGATGCTAAGCTCCCTGTTAGTTATATGGGTGTTCTTTATGGCTTCAGGAAATTTCTCAAAGGTAGGATTACATCTATTAAAAATTATGAGATATGACAAGAAGAAATAGAGTTTTGCTACGTGTAGGATAAAATGTACTGTCTCTACAATGCCAAGTAAGTTTAATATTTTAGGAAGGAGATGGATGAAGATTTGGGAAGAAGGAATTTAGCAGGGTTGGAAAGGGTAGAGATGCTGGGCTTCTTTGGCAAGGTTAGTCAAATTATAGTTGAAAAAACTCCAGGAATTCTATTCTCTGCTATGGCATTAATTCTAGGCAAGCCACTCAGCTTCTTAGGTCTTCAGTTTCTTCTTTTGTAAAGCAAGGAGTTTAGATTTGATAATCTCCAAGGTACTTCCCACACCACAATATTCAAATTGGTTTAATTTGATTAGAGAGGAATCATAATGTTATTTCCAGTTCTTTTGTTACCTAGAGATCTGTTTTTTGCCAAGGAAGGAATTTAATTTCTTCTGGCCTCAGTGTACCTCAAAAGCAATAAAAGGTACTACTTGTCTGGCCAACGAGAAATGTTTGGTAAATTTAGCCTGGTGTAGAATAGGTAGGTAGATAGTGCTAGATTGCACAGTGGTTAGAGTGCCAGACCTGGAGTCAGGAAGAATCATCCTCCTGAGTTCAAATCCAGCCTCAGATATTTACTAGCTGCGTAACCTTGGGCAAGTCACTTCATGCTATTTGTCTTAGTTCCTCATATCTAAAATGAGCTGGAGAAGGAAATGACAAACCATTCCAATGTTTTTGCCAAGAAAATCTCAAATGGGGTCACAAAGAGTTGGACATAACTGCAACCACTTACCAACAACAACAACAAGAGAATCAAAACACTCCATCTGGAGTTAGCAAATTTAGGTTCAAATCCTGCACCTACTACCTTCCACTTGTGTGAATTTAGCATGTCACCGGAAGTTTTTCTGAATTTCAGTTTTCTCATCTAGAAAACAAGGTGTTTGGACTAGATTAATAGTAATTAGAACTGATTATCAGCAGTTTCAGTTGAATAGTAGGTTCAGAAGCCAGATTGCAGAGGATTCAGAAGAAAGAAAGAAGATTAACTGCGATGTGGAAGATAGATATAAGGCAATAGCTAATGGAGTTGGCAGTATCTTGTCAGGTTTTGTTCATTTTTGTTTTTTTAGGTTAAAAACATAGGTATATTTTACAGGTAGTAGGGAAGGAACTTTCTACCACTAAATACTTTCTGGGAGCCTTGGAGAAAAGGTTCAGTGTCATTTTGTTGAGATTAGGGGTGCTTGCAACCCCAAAATAGTGACACACCAGGTCCTACCTGAATGAATATGACCCAAGCCTTCTTACAGCCAAAGAAAAACAAAGTTTATTAAAGATTCACCATATTGGGTAGACTCTTAAAGAGCCCCAGCATTTGTATCACTAATGCCGGTGGGCCAGATTAAATCTGAGCTAGACTGAAATCTGAGCTAAATTGAATCTGAGCACCTTCATAGGGGCAAGATGGAACTTATATACAGAAAGATTGTGGGAGGGATCTAGGGTTGGCCAAGTGGTCTAGGTGGATAATGAAGGTTGAAGATGAGAAAGTTGTCATTCAGGGCTTTGTAAAGTCACCTATCATGATGTTCAAATTGGGACAGTTTCCATGGTCTGCATACATTGAATTATGTTTCTTGTTGTTTCAGTTTGGGCTTACATTAAAACTTCCCATCTCTGTATATCACTGGAACATTTCCAAAAAGTTCTTATCTTCTGATGTGCCACTCACCACAGCCATGGCACCCACAGAGATCAAGAAGAAAACAAACAAAATAATCAGTCAGCTAGACCAACTTATCCCACACAGACCATTCTCCCACATGAACACCACCACTAGTGCAGCCCACAGTGTGGCTACCATCTTTAATCCAAAGACCACCTACTGCAGGGGAGATCAGCTAGATATTCTCCTGCAGATGAAAGATTTCTTGGGGCAAAGAAAGGAATTTGGAGGAGACTTCTTAAGGGCCAGAATTTCTTCCCCAAAACTGAAAGCAGGAGCTTCAGGAAACGTGACTGACTTTAATAATGGCACCTACCTTGTCAGTTTCACATTATTCTGGGTGGGCAGAGTCTCTGTGTCTCTTTTGCTTATCCACCCCAGTGAAGGAGTGTCTGCACTCTGGAAAGCAAGGAATAGGGGCTATGATAAGGTGATTTTCACAGGCCAATTTGCCAATGGCACATCCCAGGTCTTCACTGAATGTGGCCTGGTTTTAAACACAAGCACTGAATCGTGCCAATACCTGGACCACCGAGATCAAGAAGCCTTCTACTGTGTGAGACCTCCACGTGTATCCTGTGATGCATTAACTCATCTGAAGACAAGGAATAGTGAAGTTTCTTATCTTAGTATAAAGGAGAAAACCCTTTTTCAAAGGTAAACAGAATTTCAAATATACAAGCTGATGTAGTTAGAAAAGCAAGGATTCCATACTTCATGTGAAGATTCTTTTCCTAACTGAGCTATATTAATGCAGAGTTAGAGTCACATGAAATTAATTCATAGAAAGGAAGATTTCTGGGAAAGCATTTTATTTTATACACATTTGTAGTTTTGAAAAAGTGACTGATAATCATTGGATTCTTATAAACGAGTCTTGGTTTTCTGATATCTAGAAAGCGATATGGTGGGCTAGAATTGTATGCAAAGATCTTCAGTTAAAATCTAATTAAAACAAGAGTAGCTCACATATATGAACTTGGAAGTGTTGACTGTAAATGTCATTATGTAAATCTAGAGGTTAATAGCAGAAAGGAACAAAGTAGGCAAAAGTTTAGGAAAGACTGGATGTGGGCTAATCAATAAGGCCTACAACTGATAAATTTATCTTTCTGTCTTTTGAAGGTCCAATGTGGGGACTGAAATTAAGAAAAAGTTTCAAGCCATTGTGGTATCAAACTGTAACAGTAAGTCAACTGTATGCTGTACTGGGTGATATTTGATCCCTGGTCTTTTTAAATGAATTTTTTCCCTTATATAATCTTCACTCAGCATAATTCAGAATAGTTAGCAAAGTATACTTCTTTATTTAAAAAAAAAAACACTGAATGCAAGGAAATGTTTTCAATTTAAGTTAAAGCCAGTCTTCATTCTGGGTTCAACTATCTCTCTGCCATCATCACCATCTCAGTAGTTAGAACTTCTTTTGGATTGTATGTAACAAGATGGAAGAGCTAAAACTTAGGACTTATTCACATCTATACACATTCTCAAATGTTTTGATGGAGGTGCACAGAATCATAATGAGAAAGCTCTGATGGTTTGTGTGTGTGTGTGTGTGTGTGTGTGTGTGTGTGTGTGTGTGTGTGTGTGTGTGTTGATTTTCATACTAGTCCTTTGGTTTAACAATCTTTTAATCCTATACACCAGAAATTCCACTTATTTTTAGCCATCAAGCGCTCAGGGTTTTTTTTTTAATTTCTTTTGGTGAAACACCCTCAACTTAAGAGTCTATAAGCTTTTCTTCAAACTTTCAGTTTTGCCAAGTGAATTTCAGTAATAAACACAGATCTTCCTTACCTTATTAAACAGAGAAATTTCTGCTAAATTGTGTGTAAAATAAATCTCAGTAAAACAAATTGCATTCGACCAATGGCTTAGATGATTAAATCTGAGCTTTGATACCTAGAAAAAAAATCTCTCAAAGACTAGATTAAAAAATTTTGGTGAGTTCTAATCCTTTGCTTCTGCCCAACTTCCTATACCCAATCATTAGCTATCTCTTATAAACTTTACCTTTCTAATGATTTGTGTCTGTCTATTTTTCTCTATCTACTTCAATCTCTAATTGAATCCCTAGTACCCTAATGGCCTGATACCTAATTCAATCCCTCCCTCCAGCCTGTGTTTCCCACAATTGCCAGGTCCGTGCCTTATGCATAGATTAGTTCATGTTTTTCCTCTTCCAAATCCTTCCAGCAAGATCATGAACAACCAGGTTCCATCTTGCCATTCCAACCAATGCCACACTGCCCTTTCCACTTTTCCTATAATTGAGCCTCATGAATATCCCCTATATAAGGCCTGAGTTTTCTCTTCCTCTAGACTCATAGTATGCCTCAATCTTGCAATACCCTCTACCCTAGCCTTAATTTCAACCTGTTAAAACACTACTTGTCCTCTAAAGTCCACTTCAAATGCGACCTCCTCCAAACTGTTACAATTGATCTTTAATAGTCATGAATGATCTTTCTTTACTCAGATTTCACATAGAACTTTGTAGGCACATCTCTTATGCACCAATATATTATTTTGCATTAGTTATTTATGTTTGTGACATATTGGTTGGTTGGTTGTTGTCCTTTGTTCTAGAAGAGGACCAAAACGACATCACTATGTTCGAGTCAAGTTACAATGCATCTGACTGTAGTTGATCAGTCCAATAGGAGCTTGGAATGCTCTCCCACAGTTTGGGCACAAATAATCCATGTGAACATTTGGGGCAGATTCTCTAAATTTGCACATCTCAAGTTTCTTTTTAGCTACTTCCATTCTTCATTGTTCATAGAACACAGCATCTTCTCTGATAAGGGCACAACATGCTGGGAGGTCCTGTGCCAGTGTCTCACATGTCAAACAAGCAATTCCAACGTTCTTGAGAGAGATTTTCAGAGTGTCCTCGTATCACTTCCTATGGTCACCATGTGAGCTCTTACTCTGTATGAGTTCTCCATAAAATAATCTTTTAGGCAAGCCTATGTTTGGCATTCAAAAATGTGTCCAGTCCATCATAATTATGCTCTCTGCAGTAGAGTTTGAATGTTTGGAGATCATTCCAAGCATAGAGACAGCCAGAGAGAATGCCCAGAGCTGAGAAATGGAATTTTTTTGTCATGGTACAACCAGGAAGCCAGTGTCACTGGATCAAAGAGTATGTGTTGGGGAGTAAGGAAGAAGAAGACTGTAAAGATAGGAAGGG
>JAQQSZ010000137.1:0-30000 GCA_028646595.1 Phalanger gymnotis | reverse complement strand
ATTTAAAAATCTTTGAAAAAAAGTGATTTTGGCCATGGCTACATATGGTGGAAGACTTTATCATGTGGAGTAGAAAAATAACCAATGAAAATGTTTATGTATGGAAATAAGGAAGCAAAATGAAAGAAAATACTTGGAACTAAAGCCCAGAAAACCTAGAGATCTAGCACTAGTTCTGAAATTAACTTACATTGTGATCTACATGGAACATTTCATCTTTCTGGCCTTCAGTTCCTCCATTCGTAAAATTAGCGCTTTAATTAAATGATTTTTGAGGTTCTTGTGGAAAGTAAGAAGAACACTAAATTTTGATTTGTAGGATATGAATTCAAATCCAAGCTCCCCCATTTACTTCCTCAGGTCCCTTGAACAAGTCACTTTATGTCTCTGGATCTTATTTTTTTAATCTGTAAAATGAGGGCATAAGCTTAGATTACTTCTAATGTCCCTTTCAAATCTAAATCTATGATTTTATGTGCTATGATTCTGTAATCTTATGATTTCCCCTCCCCCAATGAGATCATGTAGTTATACCTTTCAACAGGGTATATAGAGCATGCTTACTGGATGTCTTTCACACACCAGTGAATGAACATTCCAGATTGAAGGCATGATTAAACAGCACAAGTGTGTACTATAGAATAAATGATGACAAAGTGGTAATATTGATTACTTGTAATCAGAAGGATGACACTGCCAGGTACTTAAAATTAAGAATCACAACAAAGCTACCTTGACCTTACCTCAGCATCAGGAACCAATTCAAAATTAATTGGATCTGTCGTTGAGAGAGAGCTTTCAAGTATGTGATAGTTGATTTATTGCAATATTTAAGAAGGCAAGCAGTGAACCAAGTTCATCCTGCTGTGGACTGCTATGGATGCCTGTCTGGCCATATGCTTATTTGAAAATGAACTTCCCAGGACAATTTAATGTCTCCCTTAACCTATGTTGCATTTGAGATTAGAATTTCTAATTTAGTGTGTGATGACATTGCCTGTGGATGGTTCTCATGGTCTAGGCTCCTGCCAGGATGCAAGAGTGAGGACATGAATTGACTACAGGACAATATTACAACAACCACTAATATTCCCATCATTCTTAGCTTGGTTCAAATACCTCATCCTTATAAGCTCCTACAGGATGTCAGAGAGGTGTACAATACTTATTAAATCCAATTCCACCACACTGACATTTACTCATGGAATCTCAATATTAGAAGATATCTCAGATACCAGCTAGTCAAACCAAGATTAGTATTGGTATAGGTTTCAATAGACTTTGCCTAATACAACAAGCAGCTTCACAGCACATTATAGTTTAGAACATTTCTGAGGGAACACATATGATACAGTGGAATCCCAATGGAGATGCTTCAGAGCAATCCACCAGTTCTTGAGAGATGTATACCTCTGACTCTTAGAGGTCTTATGTGTCCAACTTACGTTCCCTACTACTAAAATATGCAACTCACACGAAGTAGTGTAATGGGCCCATGTGATAAATAGCATCTTAGCTTCCCTGGCTTTCTCTTCTTTTAATGTTTAGAAGAATCATAGATTTGGCAGGATACCTTGTCCTTTTTAGAGATAGTGACAGTATGTGAATATGTTCCTTTTCACAGTTCCAACAGTAACATACCTACTTTATAAACTACTTTGCTATAAAAACTACTTTCAAAAAATTTGTCTTCTGCAGCTACTAATTCTCAAGAAATTGAAGGAAGATGGTCAATAAAGCATTATCTTGAGTTTGAATTTCACTCAGTGAAATAGACACAATTATCCTCAAAAGAAATATAGGCACATTTAATAAGGATTTACCAGCAGATATAGTTAGAGGAATTTCTATTTCATTTTCAAAAAGCACAAATCTCTCCCAAATAATTTCTATAAAATATATGTGTATATAGATGCATATATATGTATGCATATATGTATACATATACGTATATATATGTGTGTGTATATATATATATACAGCTATACATATGTATATATAGAGAGAGAGACAGAGAGAAGGAAACCAGAAAGATACAGGAACAGAACAATTTCAACCAAAATGTCTAGAATTAGACTATTAAAAAGCATCTTTCCTTTGGCTTTAATCATCTAGGCATAAAGTCACAAGCAGAGGTTTGAGAAGGGATGCTTTCATCTTCTTACTCTGCCAACTAAAACAGAGCACTAGAGAGAGAAATGGAGATGCAGACAGAGAGAAGACAGAGGCAAACTTACAACAGAATATAAGGAGAGTGAGACAGCGAGACAAACCTGCTGCTGGATCTGTCCAGAGACAATTTAGCTTCTGGTGGGGCTATAATAAAAGAGAAAATCCTGTAAGACTCATATTTTTTATATATATAATATGTATATATGTGTGTATATATATCATATATTATATATATATAATACACACACACATATATACACATATATGTTTATATATATACACTTACATATTTACGTGTGTGTGTGTGTGTGTGTGTGTGTGTACCATGTTGGATCTGTAGTTTGGAAGACCAAAGCTCAAAGGTGACCTCAGGCACTGACTACTGTGTGACTCCGGACAAGTCATTTAACCTCTGTATGCCTCAGATTTTTCATCTGTAAAATTGGGATAATTGTACTTACCTTGCTGTGAGGGTCAAATGAGATAATATTTGGGAAGCAATTTGTAAACCTTAATGTGTTATATAAATGCCAGTTGATGTTATCATAATCACTATAGTTATATAATTATTCTTATCATCATTATTTCTAGGCTAGAACTTGAATCTTATTCACTTTTCCCTTTTCCTTATCACTGCTTCTGGCTAGTTCAATTACACATCTATTACATATTTCCTTACCTCTTGCAAAGTACTCGATAGTCCACTACTCCATAATCCTAAAGATTGGAAACAACATCACATCTTCTGCATATCAAGTTCTATATTAGATCTGAGGCTCATTGGGATAAAGGGCCTTGTATCTTTTAAAATTGATAGATCAGTTATAAATTTAAAAAAAGTATCACCTTGAATATTAGGTCATAGAGATATAATGAAAGCATTGGGTTAAGACCTATGATTTACATGTGAAGGGAAAGGGAGGAGAACAATTTGACCAGCCTGGATGATCTAGATTCTGTTTAGGAACAGGTTAGGTTATGCAGGAAGTATTAGAACATATTTGAATAGACCTTGAATACTAGATTGAGAGACTTTTACATTATTGCATTGGCAGTCATGAGACAGAGACTGTATATAGAAGTGACATAATTGGATTAATACCCCAATGGTAGAAGGTTGTATGATAACTTAAGGAATTTAGGTTTCAGAAGCAAATATATAGGCAATTGGCCTGTTAGACCAAGCTTTCTCAAGCTATCTCATGAAAGCAGTTTGTTTTTTTTTTTTGTTTGTTTGTTTTTTGTTTTGTTTTGGTGGTAGTGGTTAAAATACCTAGATAAATGACAAGGGAATGCTAATCTCTGAAAGTGTAGGCCAAATGCTTAGAAGCAAAGGACTCAGACAGTAGAATCAATATATTGGTGAGTAGCCTCCCAACACTTTGAAAGATATTGCTATCAAAACTCTCCCTTAACCTCATTTAGAATAAGTAATTTCTGAAATATTTTCTTTTTGTTATTTTATTGTTAGTTTAAGGAATAAAATAAGCATTTTCATAGCATAGTGGAATAATAAGATGATTGTACATGAAATTGCAAATTTACCAAAAAGGAGTCCTTTCCAGGCCTGGTGAATGATGAGAGTGGAAATAAAAAAGGAAGAGGGTAGGGTTTCTTCTACCACTACTGTTACCAGTATGCATTGCTATGTCTACCTCCATCGGTATTACCAGCTGTTATGATAATTATAATATTTGTATAGTGCTTAACAAATTTTTGAAATCTTTTCTTATTTATTATCTAATCTGATTTCTGCAACTCTCTGAGGAAAGATATCATGACCATTTCAAAGACAAGATAACTGAGATTCAGAGAACTGTGAAGACTTTCACAGGGTCTCTTGGCAAATTAGTAGAGGCGAGTCTTTGGCCCATTTTTGACAATTCTCTCTTGGAGCTTGCCTTTCATTTATGGTCCTCCAGAATTATGTATCATCCCTAGGGCTTTTCATTTCACAATCTCCTGGGCTTCTTTTCATCTAATCAGTATCATTAAGTAGATAGCGTAAATAATTCTTGAAACTGATAGAAGGGGAAGGAATTGAAGGTAGTCTTTCAGGTTAAGATAAATTTCTGCATTCTTAGTCTTGTTCAATTTTTACATAATTTTTAAAAAATATATATATTTTTTTAATTTTAGAATTCTAAACTTAATGGTCCACAAATAAAATGGACATCCCCATACATGTATGGAATTATTGAAGACTGTTTTAATTGCATAAAATGAAATATATAGAATTACAAAGGAAAACAATTACATACAAAGAGATACCAAATTATTTTTTTAAGTTCCCCATATAGAATTTTAAAAGATGACTGGCTATGTGTAAAACTGTAAATGTGAACCTTGTTTACCATGGGGAAATGGGACATCACAGATTATCAGATCTGGAAAGTGATTCCATAGCCAGAATGTTATTCAAAATAATAATAATAATAATAATAACATTTGTATCTTACTCTGAGGTTTCATGCTCACATATATGGTCTCATCTGATCTTCACACCTAACCCCATGAGGTAGGGCATGTTATTATCCCCATTTTAAAGATGAGGAATGAAATTGAGGAAGAATAAGTGACTTATCCAAGGTGATGCAGATAGTGTCTAGTTCAGCATTTGAACCAGGGTCTTCATGATTCCAAGTCCATTCCTCACAAACACTATGTCACTTAGATTACCTTTCAATTACGTGGTATGGATCTTGTACATAGTTATTTGCATACTGTCTCCTACATTGGAATGTGAACTCTTTGAAATTAAGGCCTCTACTTTTCCCTCTCTTTGTGTCCTCCACACTTAAGACAGTGCCTGGCCCAGAGGAAGTCCTTAATAATTTCTTGTTGACTAGGTGAGTGGAAAGAGTGCTCAGTTTGGAATCAGTGAACCAGGATTCCAATGCTAGGCTCTTCCTTATCCCTGTGTGCTTAAAGTCACTCCAGCTCTCTGGAGCTCACTTTCCTTATCCCTAACATGTGGGGGTTGGGCTAGATGTCCTCAGAGCTCCCTTTCAGCTCTCTATGGCCCTAGGGATCTGCTCACAATCCTCAGGTATCTTAGAGGATAACCACCTTTCACAACAGTGAGCATTTTTTAAAAAGTCAAATTTCTATTCAGCCTTGGGGCAGGCATTGCATACAGAAACAAAATGCAAACTACCCCTTCTTCACAGAGTTTCCATATTATTGGGAGTGGGAATAGAGAAGGCTTCAATAAACTTTCCCAGAGGTAAGTAAACACAAGGTACTTTGAAGTGAGAAAGTGTTCCAAGAGTTATCATGATTGGTGGGGTTGGAACTGGAATCAGAAAGTTCCAGTTCAAATATGGCCACAGACATGAGCTGTGTGATCTGTAGCAAGTCACTTAAGACTCTACTTGCCTCAGTTTCTTCATCTGTAAAATAGAGATAATAATAACGCCTACCTCCCAGGGTTGCTGTGAGGATAAAAATGACACAATATTTGTAAAGTACTTTGAAAACCTTGTTATTGTTGTTGTTGTTAAAACTAAGTTGAACAGGAAATATTTCATAAGTGCAGTAGCCCCTCAACTGAACCTTGAAAGAAACTAAAAGTAAGAATCCTAAGAAGCAGAAGTGTGGAGGGGAGCACAGACTAGGTACATAGAGGAGAGGTAAGGGATCATAAGGGATAGAGAGAACAGACTGTGATTGTTTGTTTGGTGGGGTTCTTTGGATGCTTCCTATTCTGTCACCCCCAAGTCACATTGTCAGCATGTTAAACTTCCAAAGACATATCTTAAAGCTTTCAGTAGTCAATCCAAAAATCTCTATGAAAGGGGTCCTGAGAACATTATTCTAATGCTACTAAATGTCAGGGCAGTGGAGGACACTTTATGGGTCTCTTTAAAGAGCTTCATTAACTTTACTAATTGAAAAATGGAGATTTGTGGACTTGTCTGTTTGCAGGGAGCAAACGGTATGGGGAGTGGGGCATGTGTACCTAGAACCATGATAAATACTTCTGTATAGTGGAGTGTGTGTGTGTGTGTATGTGAATACATGTGTATGTTCATATGTGTAAGTGTGTGTCGTATATCAGTTTGTTTTATGAGAGTGTGTGTATGTATGTTTGTGTGTGCATGTTTGTCTAGGGAGCAAATGAGCTGTTTTCCAGTTTGAGAGCAACCTCCAGCCAAAACTATGTATTCTATCCCAGCCTCTCTCAACTGCTGATTGAGCATCTTAGAATAAGGGTCACTGATTGTGAGTTAGAAGGAACTTAACATATCATCTATGTCCAAATTCCTCATTTTGCAGATGAAAACTATACCCAGGGAGATTCAATGACCATCTGGGAACATCATATGAATTACTAAGCGATTTAGGATTTAGTCCTAGATTTCTTGATTATTCAAGGCCTCTATCCCATCCCATCATTAGGTTGTGAAAGGTCATGGGTTAAAGCTAAGTTGAGAGCTATGAAAGAGAAAAAAATATTTAGGGGTTGAAACTCATCCCACCTTGGCTGAGAGAGGGAGCTAAATCATAGAAGTGGGGACAGAGAGATCAGGAAGTACCATTCTACTATGAACACAAGGAATCTAAAAACGGATTCCAAGTCTTTTATTTGGCCTTTGCCCAGGATTCCCTACATGATAACCTCACTCCCTAGAATCTGCCATATGTCTCCTTGAAAAGCATTCCTGTGTTTTTGAAATTCAAAAAAAATACACATAGTACCCACAACATGCAAGGTGCTCTGCTAGCCATATAGAGATGAATAAGATTTATACTCAAAGGGATTTGAAGTCTGGTTATCATTCTTTAAGAATTTCATCTATTGTAAGTAGATTTACTTTAGTAAATAGTTTGCTACTTTCAAATGACTTATTTATTGCTTAGATATCATAACCTTATGTATTTATAAGAAAGTTTATTCAGGTCTGTGTTCTGACATAACAAAAAGTCCAGGGAAAATACCATTGAAAAAGGAACAATGGCTATTTTTTCTTAGAACAAATTTCTCTCCATCTTTAACTTTGAATGTCCTAAGGTCCCATCTGGATCTCATAGTCTATATGTTTGGTTATAATGTGTTATATTCCTAGGTGCCTTCCAGCTCTACCAGTTTATGTTGTATTTTCTAATGTCCTTTCCAGTCCTAACAGTCCAAGTTTTATGTCATAGTATTCAATATCCTAAGTTCTTTTCCAGCTCTAACATTCTATGCTATGAGTTCCAATATCCAGTGCAGTGATATATCCCTTTTAATTTAAATATTCCATGATTTTATGGCTAATCCAAGCTCCCATATGGCCTATAGTTATGTGAGTTGTCAAAATACTCTGTTTCAGGATGAGACTCTAGATACACCATTTCCTTGAATCAATTCTGAATTCAAATAATTAAGGGTATTCATTTCGCTAATGAAGTACTAAGCACTTATTTTTACAATCGTTCCCCTTATTGAAGATGTCTACAAGATCATGCTTTCAAAGACCTTCAAATGAACTTTCAGTTACTTTGTCACAGAGGTTGGTGCTCATGCATAAACCAAGGTGATAAATTAAGAAGAACTTGGAAGACTTGAAAATGAACTTTTAAGGCTAGAGACAAGCACATAGCACAAAGTGACTTTCCCCTACTCTGACACAGATAGGCATTGAACTAGAACATGGTAATAGTTTTTATTGAATGTGAAAAGCAAGTAACATTTAGCTTCCCTAATGAAGATGTGAAAAGGGCAACCAGAAGCCCTATGGATGGTATTAAAGGAACAGTACACTAACAGGGAATGCCATAATGGTGATTTATTTAGCCAAGAACAGAAAAGCTAAAATAATTCTGTAGATATCTGAACTACAAAGATATAGTTTATGTTGGCTTTGAATGATTTATCTATTAGATTTTAAGGTCATTTCAAGAAGTATGTTGGAGATTAAAGGAGGCAATATGGTATGGTGAAATGAATTGTAAGAGTCAAGAGATCTGATAGGTTTAGGGCCATCTCTGTTATTAGCAGATGTACCTTGGGCAAGTCACTTAAATTTTATCTGCCTAATTAAGAAATTGACTAGATGATCTCAATTCTTATATTTTAAAGTCTTGCTTCATTCTAGTGTCCAAAAAAGATTCCCTTCTACTATGATACTTTATTTTCTGTCTTCTAACCTTCTATGTTCTATGTTCCATCCAGAACTAATAATTTATGCTACTTTAAAAAAAAATTACACAAATCCCAAGTGTTTCATACAATTCACTACCTGTATCTCTCCTAAACTGTTCTGGTTTTAGAGTCAACTGCTTTGTTTGTGCAATATATGAGGGAGATTTTATTCAATTAATAGCTCCAGAATACATGTTCCCCTATTTATCATCTCTCTTTCCTGGGCCCCTGAGTGTAAAACTCTGATGTATGATTTAAGCATTATTTTTGGTTATGAGTTTCTTACTCCGGTTTCATCTTTAGTAGTCACTGTAATAACCTTTCTCTGGTTTTCTATCATTAATGCTCATCTGACATTTATGTTAATCTTCATCAGCTCCCCTTTCAAAGTTAGATTTCTTTCCATTTCCTGCTAAAGTATATCAAAGCCAACAAAGTCTGTCTGTACAGGAATAAACTCTCTGTGCGTTTTTTTATTAACCTACAGCATTTGTCATGTAAAAATGCTATTTTTGGGTAAAATTAGAAAAATTAAGGAAATTGCCCTCATCCAGAAATGAACAAAATGTGGGCAAATCTGTTCACCAGAGTTTGTATCCAATGATGTAGGGTGATTTCAAGGGAAAATTTAAGTCTTTTCTCTTTTGTTTTCAAATGTCTGAAATTCCATAATTTGAAGATCACTTATATCGAGTAAGACTTTGACATAGATCTAGAAATAGGCAAAGGTATTTTTTTTAATTATTTAAGAGGAAGATGGTGAATACTTCATACTACAGGAGAGTGAGAATGACTTGCCTCCTTAAATAAATAAATACATACATACATAAAAATGAATGAATGAATAAATGAATTCTATAATTCAAGTTTAAAGAAATAGTTCATGAATACTTAGAAAAGGATTACTGATAACCAACAAACACGGGTTATTAAGATCACCACTAAATTCAGGGTGACTAGATAATCAGTAGAATTTCTTCATTATAATATAATTGAATTTCAGAAAAAAATGCATGGAATATATGGAATGATTTGACATAGAAAACAGTTGTCAGGTATATTCAGACCTGATTAAATGACCATATCTCAAGAGGGGACGATGCATCAATTTTTATCACCCTGGAATGTTGCCTCTAATGGTATACTGGAGGTTTCTTTCTTTGGTTCTCTCTTGTACTACATCATTTTCAGCAAGTGAGATAAAGACATACGCAATATTTACGATAGAGTTTCTAATCTGTTTGCGTCATGAAGTTGGTAGCAGTTAATACAATGTGGCAGAATTAGGATCTTGAAAACTATGTCAATTCAATCTATTATCAAATCTGTCAGTCAATAAATATTTTTTAAGTCCTACTATGTGCCAGGCACTATGTTAAGTGCTAGGGATATGAAGTAAGACAAATGACAGTCCCTGCTATCAAGGAGCTGACATATCTAATAGAGAGACAATAAACAAACAACTACGTAGAAACAAGCTATATAAAGGATGAATTAGAGATAATCAATGAAGGAAGACAGTAGAATTAAGGAAGATTGAAAAAGGTGGTGGTGAAGAGTGCTATATGGTCAGATCTGTGCTTCGCAAAGGTCACTATTGCAGCTGAATGGAGAATGGGCTGGAGTACAGACAGACTTGAGGCAGAAAGAACAAACAACTGGTATTTGCAGTGGTTCAGGCATGAGGTGGAAAAGGTCTGCACCATGTTTGTGGCAGTATCAATGGAGGCACGGGACCATAAACAAGAGCTACAATGAAAGTAAAATCAACATGACTTGGCAATAGATTGGAAATGGAGTTGAGAAAAATTGAGGAATACAGGAGGATGCCTAGGCTGCAATCAAGGTTGACCGGGAGGAAGTTGGTGCTCTTAGCAGTGATATGGAAGCTAGAAAGAAGGATGGGCTCAAGAGAGGGGAAATAGCTAATTGAATTTTGATTGAGTTGAAGATGTCTATAGGACATCCCATTTGAGCCAAATGTAATAAGTTGAAATGGAATATGTGTAAAGTTTTACACTGGGCTGTAAAAAAGAAAAGAAAATCACTTGTAGAAATCAAATATAGAGTTAGATAACATTTATATGTAAAAGACCTGAGGATTTTAGGTTTAAACCTCTTTGAGTCAACACTGTGATATCTTAAATAAAAGCCTAATTCAAATTAGGGTTACCACATTTCCCTATGTATAAGAGGCACCCTTTTTTGAATAATTTGGGGTCTAAAAACTGAGTGCATTTTATACAGTGGTTGAAGATTGTTTTCCTTGCATTTCCCACTTTTTCACCCTTGTTTTTGTGCTCGTAGATTTTTTTACTTGCATTTCTCGCTTTTTCCCACTTGTTGTCTTTGTGCTCATTGTTTTGCATTTGTTACCAGTGTATCAGGTGACATTTTGCCATGTTCTGCCCAGAAATGGCTCAGGAAAGATTTTTGTACAGTGCTGAATTAAAGTTAAAAGTGATCCAGTTTGCAAAAGTGAATGGAAATCGTGCTTCTGAACCTAAGTTTGGTCCTCCTCCAACTGAGAAAACAATCGGAGACTGGCTATGGGAAGAAGTGACCCTACTGAAAATGCCATGAGAGGCAAGTCAGCAAAATGGCCTGATTTAGAGAGGGAAATGAAGATATGGATCGAAGAGCAAAAGACAATTGGAATTCCTATGTCCACAAAGATGGTTCAGCACGAGGCAAGAAGAATTGCCAATGAAAAAGAAGTTACTGATTTCAAAGGAGGAAGCAATTGGTGCTTCAGGATCATGAAATGGAATCGACTAAGCATGCATATAACACACCAGACTTGCCCAAAAAATGCCTGAAAGCTATGAGCATATGAATAAAACTTGAGTTCAATAACTTTGTGTAATACATTTTTTTTTTCAAATTTCAGGCCCCAAAATTTAGTTGCGTTTTATACATGAAGAAATATAGTACACTGTTAGAAATATTGCACTCAAATACCAGGAGTTTCCATACTGGTTAGATGACATCTAGTATGTTATGTACAATTGTTAGTGCCATACTTAAGCGTTTTTTAATTTGTTTTATTTTGATTTATAAATCAAAATTTGTTGAAATGGATACAAGTAACAATGTGGTAGAAATGGGGATCATCTGTCTAAATGTTGCTGGTCAGTGGAGGAATCCTTCACCCCTTGAGCAGAGGGAAGGGCTGTCTTCAAGTAAAGTATGATCACTTATTGGAGATTGTTATATTTAATTCATATGTAGGGACAGTTTGGATTAGATGACAATTGAGGTCCCCCATACCTCTGTCATCATAAGATAGTGAACCAAAGGGGTCTTTTAAAAAATCTGTTTCATTCCTCTTCTTTTAAATATGAGTACACAACCCCAGAGAGATGGAGAAATTTATACTGAGTCACGGTTTATGGGATGTATAGACGTATGGGATTTTACAGATTACCTACCTTAGACCCTTCAATTTATGTGAGTAAATGCAGCCAAGGGAGGGGAAAGTGATTTATCTAAGATAATGCCAGCAGTTAGGGACAAAACCAGGATTCAAACTTATGGGTGATGATTCTAAATCTAGTTTCTTCTCCACACACTGTTCTTATTTTCAAGGGAAGGAGATATAGTTTGACAGAGTTTTAATAATGTAATATAGTCCAAGTAGTGATTTTTTTTTAAGATTCAAGATTATTCTTACATTACCAAAGAGGCTGCAGGAAGGAGAGGTAAAATGTGTTCCTTTAAAAATAATTAAAGAGTTGGTTTTAAATTATAACAATGTACAGCAAGATTTCTTAGAAATATTCATCCATAAATATCCAGAATGCTTTATAGATACTAATTACGACAGTCCATGGAAGTCAGTTTAAGTCAGCAATGCACCTGGCACTCTCAGTGGAATCATTTCTCCTGTCACTAAAGTGTCCTCCCCTTGAGTCAAATAAAATAGCTATGTGATAGCCCATGGCAACACTAAGATAGAAAATGAACGATACCATTAGGCCTGAATGAAGCTACTAGTGGGATTTATATAGTTAGACAGTGTGTTTTAGCTTTAGAATTTGCATGGCATGCTAGTTTTTATTACCATTAATATACTATTTTGTAGTTGGATGCTTGGTGTTTTTAAATCATCTTTTGCTCATAAATTAGTTGATGCATAAGAAGTACATTTGAAATATCGTTCCAATTTTCCAGATGAAATCTTTGTGTTCAAAGGTGATTAAATAGCTCTTCTTCTTAGAGGTTCAAATATCTGTCAGGTGTCTCTCCTCACTTTTCACTTTAGTTGCAGGATTGTGGCCTAGACCAGACTTCTCTATCTGTTCAAGGGCAGTAGGACCAAGTAGTAAAAATATACTTTGCTTTCCAGAGGCTCCCAGAGTGGAAGAGGGAGCTAGCCATTGAAAGAATCACTTCTGTAACGTCACTGACAAAGTGGTCACCTTGATCCTGTTGGTAGGCCTTCAGGGATGGGAAATTCCCTGCCTCGATATACTTTTGGATATTTCTAGTTGTTAGCAATTATTCCCCTTTTGGAAAAATGTGTTCTAGGAATTCCTTTTTTTAATGTTCAACAAACTTTTATTGGGCATTTTCCATTCATAAGGTGCTAGGGTTTTGCATTAGATACAGAGTTACACATGACCCATTCCCTGTTTTCAAGAAGCTTACAAATTGGTACAGGAGACCATGTGAAAGAATGAATAAATTATTCAAATATCATTTATTCATGACTTTATATGTACTTGGCTAAGTCCTGGAGATACAGAAAAGTATGGTAGTCCTTGGTTTCAAGTAGCTGATACTCTAATGGGATAATGAATAATATGTCACATGATCACATGATAATAATGTCACAAAAGTCTTGAACTGCTTGATAGAACCAAGGACCTCTGGTGGGGAAAATTTTCATTTCTGGGTCTTTAGTATCTGTGGCTCTTGAAGAGGAAGTGAGTATTGCATCTGTAGGTTGTTACCGGGGCCAATATTTAGAAGGATTCTGTCCCTAAATAATAGCTTTGAGAGTGGGACTGGAAGCAGTAGAGCATGGGGTATTCTGCTATTCCCAGGACTCTTTAGCTTATTTGAAAATCAGTGGCACTTTGTTGGTGCTTGGTGTTGATGGTTACGGGAACATCAGACTTCTTCAGCGACAGCTAATTGGCCTAGTACATAGAGTCAGAAATCAGTACATAGAGCCTGGAGTCAGAAAGACCTAAGTTCAAATATGACTTCGGACACTTACTAGCTGTATGTCCTTGGGTAAGTCACTAAATCTCGATTTGTCTCAGTTTCCTCTACACTAAGGGGGTTAATAGTAGCACCTGCTTCTCAGTGATGTTGTGAGGATGGAGTAAGATAATATTTATATTGTGCTTGCCACATAGTAGGATTTATATAAATGTTTATTCACTTCCTTTCTCATACTCCACAAGGGGTTCTAACTGGGATGATGGCTATTAAGGTCATTCTGCAAGGAGGGCTAGAGGCCTTGAGGGTGTTTCTATTCCTAGAGTTTGGAGGCTTGGCATCCTATTCTAGTCTGTCTCAACTGAGATCTTATTGAAGTGTTAATTGAGGTGGTAGCTGTTGTTTGACCTGTCTGGCATTGGCATTTCCTATCTCTTTCTCGGGATAACTTATCTCTTCTGCTGAGCTTTCTGCATGTAAACATATCTGCGTACAAACAACTATAATGAAAGGGAGATAGGGAAAAGCAGCTAAGTCATCTAACCCCTTTTAACCTCATTTTCTTCATTTGTCAAATGGGGAGAACCGTAGCACTTATCTCACAGGGAGAAGATCAAATGAGATGACATATCAACCTTCTTGGTGCTGTTTTCTTCAGATCCCCACACTTAGCACTATGCCTGGCACACAGTAAGCAAAATCAAGTCAAGCTAAGATATAAAGAGAGCTAAAACAAAACAGTCCTTCCTCGTCAGGGCCTTAGAGTTTAACGCTAATTAATATAGGCTTATCGTGCATTTAATTGATGAAAGACAAAAGATGGTATTCTATTGAATTTATCAGAGAAGGCTTAAGTATTTAAGGACTCCAGGATTTCAACACCAATTGGGACAAAGAATAACTTTAAATGTATCAAATGGCTGCCATGTGGTAATTGGGAAAAGGTGGACCATGCTACAGAAAGCAGCAGCAGTGTAGATTGCTTATAGTGGAGAAGTAGTCTTTTGAATTTAGACTCAAAGAATGGGAAATAAGGAACCATTAGATCTTTTTGAGGAGAAATAAAATTAGATTCATAGAATATAAATCTAATCTAAATATTCTAATATAAATAGAATATAGGATAGAGTAGAAGGAAAACTTAACAGAGGAATAGGTGAGAGACCAAAGGAAAACATCCTGGACTAAATAGCCCTCCTTGGTTGTTCAAATAACAGTCAGGTGGGTCCCACAACTTTTACTAAAGACAACAAAATGAAGTGTGGTCAGAAAAAGATATTCCTATGTTCTCAAGAGGAGACTGGGAATTACTAAGGGTATGAAGTTTGGTGGCAGCAGCAAAGATGATGAGAGCATCATGATCATCATGAGTAGCATTTATATTCTATAGCATGTACTGTGTGCCAGGCACTGTGCTGAGTACACTATGAGCAATTGATGCTCACAAGAACCCTGAAAGGGAAATGCTTTTATCATCATTAGTCCCAAAGCTCTCTCCATAGGCCACCTAGTAGCCTAGGTGCCAGGTACAAAAACATATCATAAAGATAGATTCAATGGAGATTCATGATAAGATGTGGATTAGAGCTATAGAGTCCCAAGGTTTCAGGAATCTTTTGCTAGTTTCTCATGTTGTTGATAGAGTAAATAAGGAAATAGCTGGTCTGTATTCAAAGTAGGTGAATTAAGAAGTAGAAGAATATTTAAGGGGAAGAAAGGGCTAATGTCAGAGGACATGGGCTCAAATCTCCCTCTACCTCTCATTTTGTAACTTTCAGCACGATATCTGATTTCTCTGATGTGAATTTTCTCACCTAGATAATAAAGGGGTTTTATCCATCTGTCAACAAGCATTTGTTAAGTTTAGAGTATATTTCTTGCATACTGCTAAGCTCTGGGAATACAAAGACAGAAATGACAAATTTAAATTTCTTCAGGGAACTTTCATTCTATTTGAAGGTTGGGATATACCATGTACTTTGTTGTTTAGTCATTTTCAATCATGTCAGACCCTTCATGACCCCTTTTGGATTTTTCTTTGTAGAAATACTTAAGTGGTGTGATATTTCCTTTTCCAGCTCATTTTACAGATAAGGAGACTGAGGCAACCAGGGTTAAGTGACTTTCCCAGGATCACACAGCTAGGAAGTGTCTGAAGCTGGATATGAACTCAGGTGTTCCTGACTCCAAGCCTGGCACTCCATCCACTGAGCTACCTAGCTGTCCACAACATGTACATATACAAGTAGATACAAAATAAAGGCAGGACAATGTCATTCCAAATTTTATGTCCATTTCTAACTGTGTCTCATCTTTAGTAAATATTTACTTTCTTGTTACATCGAAGTCTGAAAAGTGATGTTCCCTGGGAGTCCTTGTTTCCAATTCTAGCTCAATGCACTGCCTCTCTTAAGAGAAGAGAGGCTGATACAATGAAAATAGTTAAGCAATTAGTAACGAATCAACAAACATTTATTAAACACATCACTAGGCCTTGTGCTATGATCTGAAGATATAAAGATGAAAATGAAACAGAAACGTGTGTGTGTGTCTGTGTGTGTGTGTCTGTGTGTGTGTGTGCATGCATGTGTGGTGCTTTCTGGGTTTGTGTATTTTTAGTCCTAAAGTTCAATTAAGCTTCCAACCTCTCTAGTCTAATGCTCACATTGACTCTCTGAAACAAGTCAATGAAGGAGGCTCTAAATTTGGGTTACCAGGTTAAATTGTTTGCATGGAAAAAAAAAAGATCACTGTTATTTTTCTCTTTTTTTTTTGCAATTGTAAAGAGAATAGATTTTAAAGACTTCCTAATGGTATCTTTACTGGTTCCCAAATGGGAAAAGAAGGACTGTTACTATTTAAAACACATGATTCATCCCCAGATGGATTCCACAGCTTCAGCAGAATGATCAACTGTGGGTGCTTGAATGCTGCCAGAGAATTTGTCTGATAACTTTAAAAATATACACATCACTGAAAAGTAATGATTGCAGCTACCCACGAGATGGATTGTACTTATTTTTAAAAGCAAAAAAGGTTAACGATCAAATAGCTCTTCAATGCTTGAGTTATTCTTTGTTCAGCAGTGTATGTTTTTGCCTCACACCAACAAATACCCACAACATGATTAAATACGACTCTTCCAGCTCTTCGATTAGTGGTCTGTCACTTCAAGAGCCATTTAAAGAGGCATTCTCTCAAACCATCTGTAATAATGGATTACTTTAGATATTATTTTGTAGTTATCTACTGTATTATATTATTTGGTAATTAATAATAATGATACCAGTGATATTAAGGATAATAGCAAAATGGTGAACATTTATAAAGTACGTAAGAAAACTTGAACAAGGCTCATAAAACATTTTGACAATGTTCATCTGGCTGCAGCATTCAGAAACATAGACTTAGGGGTGGAAGAGACAACAGAGGTCTGCTAGTCCAAACCCCTCATTTCATAGTTGAAGACAATCAGGGCCAAAGAAATTGAATGGCTTTCCCAAGGACATATAGGTAGTAATTTGGCAAAGCCACTAGAGTCTTACAGGCCTCTACTGTTATGGATCAGGTGGTGGAAAAAACTCATAGCTTTGTTAATTTGCTCATTGTATTTTTTTTGTTTGTTCCATTGGGTCACACTATGCCTATATACTACTTCCCTCCCTCATAGTTTTCCTTCTGTACTATGGAGATAAGTAAAAGAAGCCAGCTCCCTCTTCATTCACCTTTTTCTGGATAAGCATCTATATAGGGTTTGTTTTTATAGGGTATTCTTGTTCAGAAGTCACTTCTAAATCAGTCTGTAAATTGGCATTGTTCTCAGCCCTCCTTTCCATCTATATAATTTCACCTGGTGATCTCATTGGCTCCCATGGATTAGATTATCATTGCCTATGGTAATGATTTACATCTACTTGCCCTACCCTAAATGCCAGAACCACCATATCCAACTCCTTGACATCTTAAACTCAACATTTCCAAAACTGAATTCATTATATTTCTCCCTAAACTTCCTACTTCTAAACTACTCTATTACTGTTGAGGTCACCACTGGCCTACCAATCAGCCAGGCTTACAACTTAGGTGTCATCTTGGATTCCTCATTCTCTTTCACCCTTCATATCCAATCTGTTGACAAGAGCTGTCAATTTGTAACTTAGTAACATCTCTCATACATGCTTCTGTCTCAAAGGATTTGGGTTTTTCCTACTGTGATGGACGGAAAGCCTTAGGGTAGCGGCTGGACTGTTGCAAGAGCCTATTAGTTTGTCCACTCCAGCCTATCCTCCATTAAACTCTTAAATTCATCTTCTTAAAGAATAAATCTTACCATGTCACCCTTCATTCAATACACTCCAGTAGGTCTCGATCACCTCTAGTATCAGATACAAAATCTTCTGCTTAGCATTCAAAACCCTTCATAACCAGGACCCTTCCTTCATTTCTTGAGTTTCTTAAACCATATTCCCTGCTGCTTGACAAGTTGTCTTATTATTCCACTAATAGGGCAGTTTCTGAGGATCAGGAGTCTCTGGGTAGAAACAGATTTCAATTAGGGAATTCTGGTGGTGGGGAGCACAAACTTAGTCCCAATTCTGGGCAACAATTCATAGGCTAAAAGAGGAGAAATTTCCAAATGCAGGGGCACAGGATTACAACCCCCAGCCCTTGCATATACAGCACACATCTGGAATAAAAGAACCATGCTCATCAGGATAGCTGGAGTGGCAAGCGAAGGTCTAAAAGCATCTCATATATATTATATGAACCACCTATCACTAGCCCAGATGGTTTGCAAAGTACCAGAAGGAAGAGATGGGTTCCTAAGTCACTCATGGATAGATTTATTAGTGACACATTCACTCCTACTACTACTCTGAACCAAGTTTCAGAGGCAAAAGGTACAGTGACTCAAGGAAGCAGCTCTATGGAGATCCATTTAATTCCTATAGGGAAGGGAAGAGTTTTCCTCAGCATATGTCAAAATGGCAGAATACTCATGTGACCCTAGGGTCAGAGATACAAGAGCTATAATTCAAGGGAGACTGCAGGAAGTTCTGTAGGTTTTACTACAGGTGGGACTTAAGTCCTATGAGGGTAACAGGTTAAAATGTGGGGTCTCAGTGACTGATATCTGGATCAGTCATACTAGGCATTTCCTAAGCAGGTTCAACAATGGGAAGTTCTCTTGTACTCATTTTCCTGATCATCCATCAGGAGAGCAGGGAGATTTTACTTTGCTTTCCACTAGAGAGGCTTAACCTTTGAGAAGAGCAACCTGGGGATTATGGTATACTCCACAGGGTGGCAAGAACAAGCAGGCCATGGACTGGGAAAATGAGGAAGTACAAAAGGGGCTGGGGATCATTCATGTGTCTTGAGGTACCCATAATTCATAGTATGCTACTGCCAAAGGAGCAAATAGGGTCAGCTAGGTGGCACGGTGAGTAGAGCACTGGCCCTGGAGTCAGGAGGATCTGAGTTCAAATGTGACCTCAGCCACTTGACACACTTACTAGCTGTGTGACCTCAGGCAAGTCATTTAACCCCAATTGCCCTGCCTTCCCCCCTCAAAAAGATGAACAAATAATCATTGTGTATACAGGGGTGGGGATCCTGTGGTCTCAAGGGCACATGTGGCCTTCTAGGTCCTTGGGTGCAGCCTTTTGACTGAGTCCAATTTTTACAGAACAAATCCTTTTATTAAGGGCATTTGGTTCATTCAAAGGCCTGTACTTGAGAACCTGGAGAGCCACAAGTGGCCTTGAGGCTGCAGGTTCCCTACCCTTGGTGTACACTACTCCTATCATATACTCAGTAATCCAGCAACACTGGACTCGTTATGGTTTCTCATACAACATACTCCATTTCCACCCTCCAAGAATTTTTCACTGTTTTTCCCCCCATGCCTAGGATACTCTCCTTCCTTATCTATGCTTCCTGTCTTCCTTCATTTCCCAGCTAAAACCCCACAGTCTACCAACAAGCCTTTCCTGATATCCTTTAATGCTTCTGCCTTCCCTCCGAGATTAACTCCAATATTTCCTGCACGTATCTTCTTTTTTTTTCCCTTTTAGAATTCAGGGACTGTCTTATTTATCCATTTGTATCCCCAGTGCAGACCCATAGCAGGCTCTTAATAAATGATTATTGACTAAATGAAAGGGAATAAAGCATTTATTGTTCACTCTGTAAAAAGCACTGTGGTAAGAGAAGGAGATACAAATTGAAAAATAAGACAATCTCTCCTTTCAGGGAGCTCATATTCTAATGAGAGAGACACAACAGGCCTTAAAATGCTTAAATATAAGGCAGCTAGGTAGTGCAGCGGATTGAGTGCCCAGCCTGGAGTCAGGGAGATTCAGCTTTCTAGGATAAAAACTGGCCTCAGTACACTTACTAGGTGTGTGACCCTGGGCGAGTCACTTAATCCTGTTTGCCTCAGTTTTCTCATCTGTCAAAGGAGCTGGAGAAGGAAATGGCCAAACCACTTCAGCATCTTTGCCAAGAAAACCCCAAAAGGGATGAGGAAGAGTCTGATGCAACTGAATAATGGATCAACAATGATGTCCAAGACAATGAACACCATGTTTTATATGCAACCCTGTGATTTAGACAGCACAGATACTATGATATTTATTTTACAAAAGAGGAAAATGGGGAACAAAGAGGTTAAATGACTTCTGCTGTGAATGAATAAAAAAAAAACCCACCTCATTTAGTAAACTCTTATTGTATGTCAGATACAAAAACAGTCAGTTTTTGCCCTCAGGGGGCTTACATTAACATAGGGAGAAGCAAGATGCAGGGGAAAATGCTGACCACAGTGGAGTTTTTTTTTTTTTGGTTTTGAAGTTATAGAGATGGTAAGGAGACACACAAGGAGTATATTATATTTTTTTTACCCTTTGCAGTAGCTGATACTCCCAGAAGTATTTATATGGTTATATTTACCAGCCAGAAAAAAACAGGGAAGAGGTTAAAAGTGTTAGACTAGAATTCAATTCCTCTGATTCCAAATGCAATATTAGTGACAGGCTGTTGCTTATTCCTTAAATGTTTTCCTTTCTTCTATCTTACTATTATTAAATATCTAACTTTTCTTCAAAGTCCAACTCAAATGCCCTGCTCCAGAAAACCTTCCCTGGTTCCCCTACTAAGTTAATACTCCCCACATGAGGGAAGGGAGCAAGGAGTTGTGGGGAAAAAAAACTCCCAAATTTGTTGCTGCACAACCTGAGTTTGAATCCTGACTTTGACACTTACAACCTTGGCTAAGTCACCTCAACTATCTAGGCCTCTTTTACAAAATGAGAAGGTTGGATGACCTCTAAGGTCTCTCCTAGAATAACTCTGAAACTATATACTTCTTTTTTTTTTAAGAGGGGAGAAGGCAGGGCTTTTGGAATTAAGTGACTTATCCAAGGTCACACAGCCAGTAAGTGTGTCAAGTGTCTGAGAAAGGATTTGAACTTGGGTCCTCCCGCTTCTAGGGCCACTGCTCTACTCACTGCACTGCCTAGCTGCCTCTGAAACTATATATTACTTAGCATACTTCTTACCTTTCTAGTAAAGCTACCATATAATGTACACTAAGTTTCTTGCTTTTTGTCATAATATCTCAATTGAATGTAAATTTTATAGGGGCAGGTATTATATCTTTTCAAAATGTGTCTCCCCACTGGCTAGCAAAGTTTTGAAAATTGAGAGGCATTCAATAAATGTTTGTTTGTATCTTATTATATTGTATTTCCGTTATACCAGATGGATATGAGCGAGATGGCTATATTTGTGCAAGGTGAATTGTAATCTTAAAAGTCGGCTTGTTATTTAAAAGGGAATGACAACTTTTATGACTGTCATTGGAAATTACAGATCTCATGTTAGATAAACACAATGAAAGTAATTTAAAGCCAACTCTAAAGGCAAGAGTCCCTAATGTGCTTGGGTTTCTACTTCTGACTGGTGGATACCAGCATGAGATTTGTAATCTGAAATAGCAACTCCATATACTGTCTCCCAATTATCCTTGATTAGAAGGGCCGTCACTCATCTTTTTAAATCCAAATCTATCACGGTCCCTTATAGGGTAGTACCTTCCTGTTTGTTGGAAGTGAAAAATTTGTACTCTAAACGTGCTGAATTGTGAGGCTGTTACAGAAATTTTATTTGTGTCAAAAGGATGAATTTCACATTTTTCAGCCTTCCTTTGTATTTTGTAGAAAACTTCTGTTCAAAGCCAATGGTCCACCAAAGATCATTTATTATACTAAAGGATAATACTAAAATAAAGCTTATTCATTAGAATAAAAGAGATAATTTTGCATATAATAGAATACATGTATATATTCATATAAGCACATATAAACATAGATAGATGATATATATGGATGCTAGATTGGAAATAGAATAATGGGCTTTTTTTTCCCCTGATACACCATGATATTGTCAAAAAGCACCCTAGACTTCGAATCAGAAAACTAAATCTGAGGACTAACCCTCTGTACATTGCAAAATATCTTCTCTTTTCTTCAGACATTGTCAGCTTAGTGCTTAATAAATCAAAAATCTTTCCCTTTTTTTTCCCAAATCTTAGGTGATTTTATCAGCATGCCTTTCTAGAACAGCTAAGTTACCCTTCTTAGTAATTTTAAAATTCCTGGGTAAGTCATTTCCTTTCCTTGAGTTCAGCTTTCTTCTCTGCCAATTGAAGAAATTGATTTGAAGGTTCCCTACACCTCAAAGTTCTAGAAATAAGTTGTTATTCAATTCAACAGACATTTATTAAACCTGTGCTATGTGCACAGAATTCTGTTAAGTCTTGAGGACAGAAAGACATAAAACAGTCCCTATCCTCAAGGACATTGTATTCTTCTGGGGGTGATATTGATATATATATGGGTGTGTGTGTGTGTTTGTGTGTGTGTGTGTGTATCTGTGTGTGTGTTGCCAAGGAAAAGACTTGCATCTTCTATTACATAATGAATTCGAAAATGACATCCATGCATTTGGTGGAAAACAAACAGCACATGAAATCCTTTTTTTAAATTTTTGTTATGTAAATTGAAGACTTTAATTTTCTATTTAATCTTGAGTGACAACACTTCTCTGTAACTTACCTGCAAAATAAAGAAAGGTGACTTAATGATGATTAAGGCTCCTTCCAGCAATAGCATTCTATAATCTATGATCTAGGATATTGATCTCTTTGCAAATCCTTGAGAGTATCTTTTTTAATCACAGTTCTAGGTGGATTAGTCCTGTTTGCTTTGGGATTGCCACGTGGTTGTGCATGGAGCTAACATATTCACTCTCCTTCTATCTTTCACCACTTTAAAGCATGGTAAATAAGCTACTGTTCCTTGTGAGTTTCCTTTGCCTATAAAAAGTGATAAATATCAGGCAGCAGGAGATTATCAAGAATAACACAAGACTGGAGAAATTGATTTATGACTCGAGGGAAGTTACCTAGACTGAATAAATTTCAACTTAAGCAATCATGTTATGGGACACATTCTCTTTTTGAGAAGCATCAATCCAGTAAAGGTCATAGAGAAGGATCATCATGGAAAGAAAAAAGGTATTTTTTATCAAAAGATTTAGATATTGGTTCCTTTTTCTTTCTACCGCTATAGCATGGGGCAAATTGCTTAATGCTTCTGAGTCTCATTTTCAATAACTGGAACATGGTAGTAATAATATCCACATGATAATATGTATAACTTATAAAAGATTACAGTATTAACAGCATGTTGATATTTTTCTAAAAATTGTGTCAAGTGTAATATGTTACAATGATGGATCAAATTGTTCAGTGACTCATATTACACAGGGAGGAGCGGGACTATGCAATTTTAAAGTTTGCCTTGGGTATACTGATGTTTTTCTCCAAGGTCTTCCCGGGAATCTTCAGAAGCTGAAACGTCCCCAAAGCCTCGAGTGGCCTTGAGCTTATGGCCTTTGTTAAGGTCAGTAGAGTTATAATAAAGGAAGGATGGTCAGGGAAGCTGGTTTGGGGTATGTATAGGTGTGTGTATTGGAAGTAAGTATTCAGGAGGTGTGAAAGGGAGCATAAAATGGGCAGGTGCCTTCCTTTCTTTGTAGCTGTGTTTCTATAGAAAAAAAAAAGAATAATAAAACTAGGATTATTCACCTGATTAATGTTGAGACATTACTTGCTTGGGCTTCAGACTCACCTCCAGGCAGATCCTGTTACTCCTCTTCTAATGAGGTATCTCAGTACGTAAATTACAAAACATCTTAGATCTCTGAGGATACCCCCTACTCAGACTAGCATTTCTAAATGTAACACATAGCTTTGTAGCACTGATAATAATGAAAAAATGATGAAAAGACAATCCAGATCTAAGATGAGACTTTCTTGAAAAAGGAATTATTAGAGACTGAAATAGGCAAATCTGCATGAACTAGGAAAAAGAAAAAAAAAGAGAAATCCTCTGTTGTTCCTGGATGCCCACTGAGTGTTAGATGCTTGTGATAAAAAGTGTATGCCCGCTGCCTTGAAAATTTCCCCCACTATCAGAGGATTATCTGACAACAAAGAAGACACCTTAGGTTTGCATCACTATGACTGTTGAAGTCCCTTTGAAACTGATGAAACTCTAGCCTTTGAAAGTCACAGAAATTCCATTTGAATGCATGATACCAATCTTGTGGCATAGAGACCAATGCAATTATAATATAATGTTGTCCATGATATCTTTTATTAATGGAGAAAAAAAAGTAGAAGAGATTTAGCTTTTTTTTTAAAGGAATTAAATTATTTTGGGTAAAGCATGGTATACAAGTAGCTATGTATCACATGTGGTTGATTTTTCTATTATATTGCAATCAATACAAGGGTACATGCAAGATTTCTTTTTTATTCTCTTAATCATTTTATTTGTAAAATTAATGAAAAATTATTTTTTTCTCCATACACTTGCCATAAACGAACAGTAATAAAATACAGAAAAAGGAAAGACATTAAAAGGAAAATAAAACTCTTCTGACCAACATAAACAGTTGAACAAAGCAAACTCCCTCAGTGGTCATTTCAAAAAAAATCTATGTATTATTATGCATCTTGAATCCAGCACACCTCTCTGAGTAACACACTGCATCAAGTTCCTCTGGAATTCTGGTTGTTCATCATATTAACTATAGTTCTCAAAATTATCGTGATTATTTTTCTTTATAATGTTATTGTAAACATTGCCCTCTTTGTTCTGTTTACTTCATTTAGCATCACATCATACAGAGTTGTTAATTTTGTCAATGCTTGTTGAACAAATATATTCTATTTTAGGAAGAAAAGAAATAAGCATTTATTAAGTATCTACTCTGTGCCAGGAACAAGGATAAATACTCTACAAATATTATCTTATTTGATCTTCACAACAATTTTGTGAGGTAGATGATATTATTTTATAGTTTTACATTTAAGGAAACTGAGGAAGACAGAGGAATAAATATATAAGAAGCTATATTTGAACTCAGGTCTTCCTGACTCTAGGCACACTGTTGTGTCTCTGTGTGTCTCTCTGTCTCTCTCTCTTTTTCTCCAAGTATGTGTATGCACACACATGTCTCTAGATATATATGCATGTATACATATACATATACCCACACATGCAAACACATACACATAAGTATGTGTATATGTGTTTGTGTATACAGGTGTGTATGTATGTATACTTTACATTGGAGTCCTTTGCCATTTGTTCTTTTTAGGTTATGGACCTTGTCATGATAATAATAATAATGCATTTAATTACTATTACTAAAGTATATATAGTTTACATATATAGTATATATATTTATATAACCTAATATAGTATGTATATATGTATATGCATATACATATGTATTTATATAACATCATATAGTGTATATATATGTGTGTATATACATATATATGCATACATATTTATATAACCTCATATGTGCCAGGCACTGTTCTAAGGGCTTTATAAATATTATCTCGTTTGATCCTCACTACAGTCCAGAAAGGTATGCTATTATGAACCCAACATTACAGATGAAGAAATGGAGAAATTTAGAGGTTGAATAATTTGCCCCCAGTATCACACAGTTAACCAAATATATGAGCTCAGTTAGACCTCAAGTCTTCTGATGCTGGGCCCATTGCTCTATCTACTGTGCCACCTGGCTGCCTCCATTACCTGCTATTGCCAAATCAAGGGATATGTACAATTTAGAGACTATGGTTGCATAGTTGCTAAATGCTTTCCCAAATTACTAGATCAATTTTTGACTCCACCACTTCTCTTGTTTCCATAGCTAGATAGGGATATTGGTGCAAGATACCAGAGGATACTTATACAATACTTCTGGTACAGGAATCTTACCCCTCCCCCCTTCTTTGGGAGTCCATTTAGGGATTGCTTAATTTTTTTAGACTAATTATCCAAATTTATTTCTTCTTTGATTCTAGGTATTTTAAATTATACATATTTAAACCATTCGTCTAAATAATCAGTTTTGCTAGCCTATAGTTGGGTAAAATTTTTTTCATACTTTCCTTTTGCTCATTGTTATAAATGCTATATTTTTATTTTTGTATGAACAATTTGAGTTTCATATATTTTAAATGAGGTCATCTAACTTAATTTTATTTTTAATAGCTCCCAGTGTTTTATTATGTATCAAAACATTGCTTTCATTAAAAAAAAATCTTTTCTTTGAATATTATAATTTCTACTTTTTTATTTTGTTTTTTCTACATTTTGGTAGAATACTAAGTCCTTGATTTTTTTTATCTCTTTTCTGAAGAAAACACAGAGATATAAATTTCTCCCAAATTCTATTATAGCTCACCAAAATACGTTTTTGATTTATCTTGTTGGTAGTCATTTTCTTTGTTTTTTGAAACATCAGTTCCTTAGGATTATTTTATTTGGTATACATTATATTTTATTTTTCTTCAAATGTGTTTTTTAATTTTTTTTTATTGTAATGATGTTTGTAGTATTCTTTTCAGTACATTTTTTGCTTAGGTTTCAGTTTAATAATACATATTTAAATTTTTAAAGTTGCTGGGTACAACTCAGAAAATGTAGTCTTTTTTCCCATTCAGTAATCATTAATGATCTATGGTCTCTAATTTTTATAATGTTCTATTTAAGTTCTTAACTTTAACTTTTTTGTAATATATATGTGTGTGTATAATATATGTGTGTATGTAGGTGTGTGTGTATGTAGTTGTGTATATATGTATGTATGAGTGTATGTATGTATAAAATATGTATGTGTAATCTTAAATGTGCTCATCTCATCTAAGACATTGATTCTCTTAGCTATTTTTTCCTTCCTAGATATACTACTTTGTTTTGCTTGTTGATTTCTCCCAAAAAAGATGGTTTAATGACCAAAATGCCCCACCCCCATTTTGGACATACCCATAAAAAACAGATTCAAAGAGGGCAAACACATACACACACACTCATTTGGGTATAGGAATCTATCTTACTCAATAGTGAAACAGAAGGGGAAGGGTGTAAGAGATATGTGGAGGGGTGATAGAAGTAAGGGCAGAATAGGGGATCCAGAAGGAAAAGACTTTGGAGAAGGGATGGGATAAAAAAGAAAAATAAGGACAAACAGAAGAAAATAAGATAGAAGGAGACAGTAATCATAACTGTGAATGAGACAGGGATGAGCTAACCCATAAAACAGTGCAGCTAGATTGTGCAGCACATATAACACTGGGCCTGGAATCAGGCACACCTGAGTTTGAATCTGGCCTTAGATGCTTAATAGCTGTGTGACCCTGGGCAAATCATTTAATCCTATTTCCCTAAATTTCCTCACCTCTAAAATGAGCTGGAGAAGGAAGCAACAAACTACTCTAGTATCTCTGCCAAGAAAACCCCAAAATGGATCATGAAGAATTGGACATGACTGAAATGACTGAACAACAATAAACCCATGAAATGGAAGTAGATAGCAGAATGGGTTAGAAGCCAGAACCTACAATATGTGGTATACAAGAGACACAATTGGAACAGAAAGATAAACACAAAAGTGAAAGAAAGGGCTAAAGCAGAATCTACTCTGCTTCAGCAGAAGTAAAAAAGGCCAGAGCAGCAATCATGATCTCAGACCAAGCAAAAGCAAAACAAACAAATAAACAAACAAACTAATTAAAAGAGATAATCATAGAAACTACATTTTGCTAAAAGGTACAATAGGCAATAAAAAACAAAGGATTTTATAGCATGTTTCTCTAATAAAGATCTCATTTCTCAAATATGTAGGGAACCAAGTCAAATTTATAAAATATAAAAGCCATTATCCAGTTGATAAATGGTCAAAGGATATGGACAGCAAGTTTTCAGAAGAAGAAATCAAAGCTATCTATAGTCATATTAAGAAATTTCTCTATATAACTATTAATTAGAGAAAAGAGAATTGAAACAACTTTGAGGCATCACCTCACACCTATCAGAAAGGACAAAGTTTAGAGGGGATGAGGGAAAATAAATACTCTACCTCATAAGTACATTAATTTAATTGTTTCTGGAGTATTTAACTTATTGCACCATTCTGGATAACAATCTGTAATTATGACCAGAGGACTATCAAACTGTGCATGCTCTTTGATTACAGCAGTAATTCTACTAGGTCTGCACCCAAAAGAGAGCAAGAAAAACAAAAAGGACCTATATGCACAAAAATATTTATAACAGCTCTTTTTGTGGTTGCAAGGAATTGAAAATTAAAGAGATGCTCATCAATTGAGGAATGCCTGAACAAGTTGTGGCATATGATTGTGATAGAGCACAATTATGCTATAAGAAACAATGATGGGGGATGGGATGGTTTCAGAATAAAATGTCAAAAGCAATATGAACTGATGAAAAGTGAAATGAGAAGTGAGAACTGGGAGATCATTGTGTGCAATAATAGCAGTGTTGTAATGATGACCAGCTCTAAAAGACCTCACTACTCTTATCAATACAGTTACCCAAGATAATGAGTCCAAGACAAAAGATGAAAGAAAAATAAAGCTCACCTCCAGAGAGAAAACTTTATTGTTTTTTTTTTTTGGTGATATGGCTAATATGGAAATATGTTTTTCATGATTTCACATGTATATTTTTGCTAAGTCATTCATTCAGTCATGTCTAATTCTTGGTAACTTCATGGACTATAACACAATAGTTTCTTCTTTCCTCCACTATCTCTTGAAGTCTGGACAAGCTCATGTTCCTTGCTTCCGTGACACTATCTGTCCATCTCATCTGTCATCCTTTTCTCTTTTTGTCTACAGTCTCTCCCAACATTAGGGTCTTTTCTGAGTCCTGTTTTCTCATTTTATGGTCAAAGTCTCTAAGCTTCAGCTTTAGTAGTTGACTTTTCAATGAATAGTCTGAATTAATTTATTTAAATACTGACTGATTTGATCTCCTTGCTGTCCATGGGACTCTCAAGAGTTTTTTTTTTCCAGCCCACAAATTGAAACCATCAACCCTGTGGTGCTCAGCATTTCATATAGTCCTACTCTCACAGCCATGCATTGCTACTGGAAAAAAAAAAACATACCTTTGACTATACGGACCTTTGTCAGTAAGGTGATGTCTCTGCTTTGTAGTTTTGCCATAGTTTTCCTTCCAGATTTGCCATAGTTTTTCTTCCAAGGAGTAGTTGCCATCTGCAGTAGCCATCTGCAGTGATCTTTGAGTCCAAGAATATAAAATCTGACACTGCTTCCATTTTTCTCCCTCCATTTGCCAGAAAGTGATAGAACCAGTTATCCAAGATATAGTTTGTTTGTTTGCTAATGGTAAGCTTGAAGTCAACTTTTACACTCTCCTCTTCCAACCTGATCAAGAAGTATATTATTTGCTTTTCGCTTTCTGCTATCAGTGGTATCATCTGCATATCTGAGATTGTTAGTATTTCTCCCAGCAATCTTAATTGCAACTTTTAATTCATGCAACGTGGCACTCTACTTGTTATGTTCTGCATATAATTTAAATAAATAAGGTAACAGAGGGGGTGGAGCCAAGATGGCAGCTTGAAAGCAGGGACTAGCATGAGCTCCCCACCAAGTCCCTCCAAAAACCTATAAAATGTGTCTCTGAAACAATTCTAGAACTGCAGAACTCACAAAGTGGCAGAGGGAAGCAGGGCTCTAGCCCAGCACAGCCTGGATGGTCTCTGGGTAAGGTCTATCCCACATGGAGCTGGGAGTTGAGGGGAGTGGAGCTGAGCAGAGCAGAGCCAAGCATGGGTGGCATGGACCAATGAGACCAGGAGCTGGGCGGAGCGTGCCCTAGCGCCCTGAATCAGTGAGCTGTGGCAGTTACCAGACCTCTCAACCCACGGACACCAGGGACAGCAGAGAAGGTTAGTGGGAAAAGCTGCTGGGGACAAGTAGTTTGCAGTTCAGCCACCGTCCCAGGGGCAGCAGAGGTGAGGCAGCTACAGAACTACAGCTGCGGTTGCTTCTGGCCCCAGGCCTACCTAGTGGGAGGAATTAAGTGGCAGATCAGAGCAGGAGTGCA
>JAQQSZ010000136.1:0-30012 GCA_028646595.1 Phalanger gymnotis | reverse complement strand
TGCCATTTGAGTTAGTCTATTTTTTAAGGTGTTGTTTTCTTCAGTATACTTTTCAGTATTTTTCTGAGTCTCTTTCAGCAAGTTATTGACTTGTTTTTCATGGTTTTCTCTCATCCTTCTCATTTCTCTCCCCAATTTTTCCTCTACTTCTCTAACTTGCTTTTCTAAATCCTTTTGGAGTTCTTCCATGGCCTGAGACCAGTTCATGTTTTTCTTGGAGGTTTTTGTTGTAGGCTCTATGACTTTGTTAACTTCTTCTGACTGTATGTTTTGGTCTTCTTTGTCACCAAAGAAGGATTCCAGAGTCTGAGACTGAATCTGGGTGTGTTTTTGCTGCCTGGCCATGTTACCAGCCAACTTAATTAACCTTTCAGTTTTTCAATGGGGTATGGCCGCTTATAGACTAAAGAGTTCTATGTTCCACGCTTGGGCAGAGGCATTGCCTCACCAGCACTCCTCCTTCCCCAAGAACCCCCTACCTGGACTGGGCTTAAATCTTCAGCAGGCTCTTCACTCCTGCTCTGATCAGCCACTTAATTCCTCCCACCAGGTGGGCCTGGGGCCAGAAGCAACTGCAGCCATAGTTCTAAAGCTGCCCCACTTCCGTTGCCCCAGGGATGGTGGCCAAACCGCAAACTCAGTCTCACAGCTTTTCCCACTAACCTTCTCTGATGTGTTTGCTCTTTGTGGGTTGAGAGGTCTGGTGGATGCCACAGCTCAGTAATTCAGAATGCCAGGGCATTCTCCGCTCTTCTCCTGGTCTGGTAGATCCACGTCTGGTCTGTTTGCGCCGTGCGCTGGGCTCAGCTCCGGAGCCCTCAGCTGGGGGCTGGGAGCTCCGTGTGGGATAGACCTTACTCAGAGACCATCCAGGCTGTCCTGGGCCGGAGCCCTGCTTCCCTCTGCCACTTTTTGGGTTCTGCAGCTCTAGAATTGGTTCAGAGCCATTTTTTATGGGTTTTTGGAGGGACTTGGTGGGGAGCCCATGCCATTCCCTGCTTCCCAGCTGCCATCTTGGCTCCTCCCCCCACACAGCTACTTTTAGATGTTAATAATATATACAAAATCCCACAATTATGTAAGTGTCAATGCTTTTTGGGGATGGTAAAGAAGTTTTGTTGTTTGCCTGAGTTGGGAAAACCTGGATCCTAGTTGTTTTTGTAAATTATAATGCTGCAGTTATTTACTGAATGAAGTACAACCTGGTGTGTTGTTAAGCAAAATTGTCTCATTAGCATGGCTTTTGTTTCTTTTGAGTGGAAGTACTTTCAGCTGTTAAGTGGTAAGCCCCAGGCCCAGGGCCATGTCAGGGGCGAAACCTGTGTGGGTGTGGACTGGTGACTTAGGAGGGGCCAGCTCAGGAACCAATGGTCTCTGGTCATTGAGGCGGGGCTTGAGAACGCTGGAAGCTCGGCTGTGAGGAGGGGTGAGCCGGGAGACAACTTCTGCGGCGGCGGAAGGTGTAGAAGCCGGAAGCTGCAGAAGCAGAAAGCTGGGGAGGCAGGAAGCTGCGGAAGCAGGGCTTATCCGAGTGTGAGCAGGAACGTGAGGCCAGTGAAAATGATTTGGCTAAATACTATCTTGTTTTTCTGTGGCCTCCTGGTTGCTCTTGTGAGATGGGCTTTCTGGGCCTGGAGTCTTTTTGTCAAGTTGTTGGAATGGGGAGGCTGGTTCAAGTTTTTGCTGCAGTGGGGCCTAAATAAATTTCTTACTGTTTTCTCCTTAGAGAATCTCTTATACCTTGCGATTTTGGACCATTCAAACATATACATGATTATATTTGAGATCATAAATTCGGCCTTCTTACTACACCTGGATGTGTCTGTGATTCAGAGCACGTGGCAGAATAAGTTTTTAAAAGAGGAGATAAATGGATTGGGGAGAGAGAGAGAGAGAGAGAGAGAGAGAGAGAGAGAGAGAGAGAGAGACAAAGAAATACAGAAACAGAGGGACAGACACACACGCAGACACAGAAACAGACAAAGACAGAACGAGATATACACAGAGAAAGACACAAAGAGACACAAAGAATGAGGGGAAAAGGAATAAGTGATATTGGTAGTTGAAAGACTGCTAAAGGGTGGAAAGAGGAGATAAAGAGAAAGTGATGGAAGAGGGATATTACAGACAGGGAGTGATTATTGACGGCCTATTCTGAAAGCTGTGGAAGTATCAGTTAGTGTCTGCAAAAAGAATGTTTGGATAAAAGAGGAATATGGTCAGTGGGCAACCAGTTCATTTGAAACTACTATATGGTTTTTGATTTCATATCTGTAAAAGCTAGAGACGTGTGAGTCTTAGGGAATTTCTAGACAGAGAACTCCTTCATGTAGCTATCTTGAATGACTGGTGATGAATTGATTCATGTTACCTTCCTTTGCCCCTATTTCAGCTAGGAAGATTAGTGCACAAGTGAAAAGAATAGTAGCTACTAGGCAGATATGGTCTTGAAACCTATATAAATTATCATTTTTTTCTTCTCTACTTTTGTGAGTCAGAAAGAAAAAGAGAATGGGTAAGGGATAGGAAACGGTAAGGATAAAGGTGGATCCTGTTAATATGAGTTTGAAAACAAGACAAGCATGACTGGATGCTGTCAATTATAGTGTCTACTAGCTGTAGTGTTATATGAGACTATGTTATAGGTTAGACCTTGAGGTTCTTTTGATACTTCTGATAACTAAATCAAGGTTATGTCAAAGACAGAACACTTTAAGCTACATCTATAGTAATTCAGACTATTTTATAGTGGAGCTATAGTATTCTAACTCTTCAAGAAAAAGGTGTTATTAAATTTATTTAGGAGGATAAGATTTAATGTTTGTGCTGAACCATTTTCCCTTTAGGTGTGAAAAGCATTGTTGTTGTTTTGTATTCACAGAGGATATCCTATAAGTTTTGCAAATAGTAACATTATCTTTTTGAAAATAAAATATGCATTAATCTACTTAAAGCTGAAATATCTAAACACATGCTAGTTAGAGGTCACTTTTGTCTATTGCATTTATGTGAGATATTGAAAAAAATGATCTGTCAGCACTAATGCCAGGAAGAACAAATTTTAAAAGTAGGTTAGAGTCCTTTATATTTTAAATTTAATCCTGGCTGCTAATTTGCCTAACAGCTCTTGAGACATCCTCAAAAGTCTAATAGAGACCTCAGGGCAATTAATTAGTATACAGGAATATACCAATACTGGGATTGGCTCCCGAGAGAGATGTTGGGGAGGTTATATTCTTTGAAAAGCAGAAAATGTCCTTGAATTCCATGGTAGTTTCTTCTTATTGTTGTTGTTTTCATGGGTATTATTTTTATGCAAAATAATCTTAATTGCACATCTTAACACTTTAAACAAAAACACTAAATTTAAAATAACAGAAAATTAAATTTAAAAATAATTATATTCTATTCAAAATCTCAAATATTATAAAAACAGAATTGTGAACTATATTAAAATTACTTTGATTGCTAATAAAACAGCCTACATTTTATTCCAAATACTCTTACCTATAAATAAAAGTGAAAATTACTTATATTGTAGGATTGAAAAAAAATTAAAAATTTTCTAATGGTTCATAGTAATTTGACTCTAGAAATGGAAACTGAATATTTTAAATCATAGTCTGTATCTTGAGGGTGATGACTACCTTTTTTAAACCAAAAATATAATTAGACTTACCTTGGATTTGCTAGTAGGTAAAATTGGTCAGTCTATAGCAATGTCAGATTTTGTTACTCTTTGATAATAAAGTAAAGAGGAAACCAGACATATTTACAGACATGTGCAGACAATGGGACTTGTTGCCTCTAGACTTCAAAGATTCCAGCTCAAATTCCAGGTAGCTTTAATGTTTATTTGTTCTTTTAACTCTTTTTGCACATTTTTTCCACACAGGAAAAAAAAAATTAAAATGTCTAAATATAATTCTTGTCTAGATTTTAGTCTCTCAATATACTAACACAATTGGTCAAAGAAGATTCTGAAAGCATAAACAATTGAATTGGGACTAACATGAATATTAACAAACAGAAAACAACTGCTAACACTTTGTATGTATAGCTTTATGCCCCTTTCCCCCAGATTTGTTTGGGATTCAAAGTCCTCCAAACTCACACCTCCAATAATGTTTGCAAGATCTCTGCATTTCTTTTTTTTTTAATTTCTTTTTTTTTTATTTTTGGCTTTCAACACTCAGTTCCAAAAGTTTTTGAGTTCCAAATTTTCTTCCCATCCCTCCCTGACTCTCTCCCCCTCAAGATGGCATGTAATCTGATATATGTGGTAATACACCTTTGCATTAAACTTATTTACACAATAATCAAGTTGCAAAGAAGAATTATGTCCAATGGAATGAATCATGAGAAAGAAGAAAAAAAACAAAAAAGAAGAAAAAAAGACAGCAAATATTTTGCCTCAATCTGCATTCAGACTCCATAATTTTTCTCTGGAGGTGGATAGCTCTTTCCATCATGTGTCTTTGGAGCTGTCTTTGAACCTCGTATTGCTGAGAAGAGCCTTTTTAGGCTATTAAGGCTATTAAAGACTATTAAAATTAGTCATCACAGATACTGTGTCTGTAATAGTATATAATGTTCTCCTGGTTCTCCTCCCCCTCCTCAGCATCAGATCACTTGGGTCTTTCCAGGCTATTATGAAGTCCAACTGTTCCCCATTTATTAAAGCACAATAGTATTACATTACATTCATATACCACAACTTGTTTAGTCATTCTCCAATTGATGAGTATCCCCTTGATGTCCAATTCTTTGATAGTAAAAAAAGAGCTGCTATAAATATTTTTGACCATATGGGTCCTTTTCCCACTTCTATGATCTCTTCGGGTTGCTGACCTAGAAGTTGTATTGCTGGGTTAAAGGGTATGAACATTTTTATAGCCCTTTGGGCATAGTTCCAAATTGCTCTCCAGAATGGCTGGATCAGTTCACAACTCCACCAAAAATGTAACAGTGTATCAATTTTCCCACATCCTCTCCAGGACTTATGATTTTCCTGTTTTGTCATGTTGGCCAATATGACAGGAAAGATGTGGCACCTTAGAGTTGTTTTGATTTGCATTTATATAATCAATAGTGATTTAGAGTATTTTGTCATATGCCTATCGATATCTTTAATTTATTCATCTGAAAATTATCTGTTCATATCCTTTGAGCATTTATGAAGTGGGTAATGACTTGTATTCCCATAAATTTGAGTCAATTCCCTGTATATTTTAGAAATGAGGCCTTTATCAGAGATACTAGTTATAAAAATTCTTTCACAATTTTCTGCTTCCCTCCTAATCTTATTTGAATTGCCTTTGTTTCTATAAAACTTTTTCAATTTGACATAATGAAAATTGTCAATTTTGCATTTTGTGATACTCTCTATCTTTTGATTGCTCATAAATTCTTCCCATCTCCTTAAATCTGACAGGTAAACTATTCCTTGAACTCTCCCAAGTTGCTTATAGTATCAGCCTTTATACCTAGATTATGGACCCATTTTGAATTTATTTTCATATACAGTGTAAGATATTGGTCTATGCCAAGTTTCTGCCATACTGTTTTCCAGTTTTCCCAGCAGTTTTTTTTTTCCAAATAGTGAATTCTTAACCCAAAAGCTGTACCCTTTGAGTTTATCTAAGAGTAGATTGCTATAGTCATTGACTACCATGTCTTGTGGACCTAACCTATTTCACTGATCCACCACTCTATTTCTTAGCTAGTACCAAATAGTTTTGATGACTACTGCTTTATAATACACTTAAATATCTGATATGGCTTGGCCACCTTCCCGTGTTGGCAATCAAAATGGGCTCTTAGAACTCAGTTCAACCAATACCTTTGAAGAGTTTGGCTTTTGTTTCCTTGATTAGATTGGGGGTCCTTGGTGACCTCCTTGCCTCAAGGGAGGGCCTAGTTTACAGGGGTTTGAGTAGCATGTTTGGGACATCAGAAGCTTTTAGACCACATGGATTTAAGTCACCTCTTTGTGACGATTTCAGGTCATGTGGGTGAGTCACACTGTGACTCACCCTTGACCCTAAAAAAGATTTAAAAACAGGGGTTGGCTCTCTCTTTTTTGGAGCTCTTACCCACAGTCATGGTGGTGCACATGACTCTGGGACTGTTCTTGTTATGAGCTCTTGGGCTGAACTTAGGTTTTGGTAACTATGAATTATATTTGGCCTGTCAATGTTTGTAATTTGTTTGTATTTGCTCTGAAGTTCAGGGTGCTGGTTTTTTTTCCCCTGAACTAAGTGAATGGTATTTGTATGCTTGATTAAAGTGAGATTGTCAACCCCTTAATGTTTCTATCCTTAATAAAGCAGATCAAAAGAACCTATGCCTGCAGCATTCTTGTTGTTGGGCATGTGTTGGTCTTTCACCCCCACAGCAGCTGCTAGCTGGATTGTTGATAAACTTTCCTAGCATTTCATTTCATTAATTCCCTTGATATTCTCGACCTTTTGTTATTCCTGATGAATTTTGTTATTATTTTATCCATCTCTGTAAAATAGTATTTGGTAGCTTGATTGTTATGGCACTGAATAAATAAATAAAAATAGGTAAAAATTATCATTTTTATTATATTATCTTGGCCTAACCATGAGGAACTGATGGTTTTTCCCCATTTATTTAGGTCTGACTTTATTTGAGTGAAAAGTGTTTTGTAATTGTGTTTATATAGGTTCTGAGTTTGTCTTGGCAAGTAGACTCCCAAATGTTTTATAGTGTCTACAGTAACTTTAAATGGAATTTCCCTTTCTATCTCTTGCTGTTGTGCTTTGTTAATAATATATAGGAATGCTGAGGATTTAGGTGGGTTTATTTTACATCACACAAATTTGTTAAAGTTATTTATTGTTTAATGTAATTTTTTAAAAGTATTTTATTATTTATTTAATATTTTAGTTTTCAAAATTGATGTCCACAAGATTTTGAATGACAAATTTTCTCCCTATTTCTACCCTCTCCCCCACTCTAAGATGGCATATACTCTGATTGCCCCATTCCTCAGTCAGTCCTCCCTTCTGTCACCCACTCCCCCAACCCTAGCCCCTTTCGCCTTACTTTCTTATAGGGCAGGATAGATTTCTATGCCCCATTGCCTGTATATCTTATTTCTCAAAAACAACTTTTTCTTTTGAGCATCTGATTTTAAAATTTTGAATTCCTAATTCTCTCCCCTCTTCCCTTACTACCCACCCTCCCTAAGAAGGCAAGCAATTCAACATAGTCCACACATGTATCATTATGTAAAACATTTCCACAATATTCATTTTGTGAAAGATGAACAATATTTCCCTCCATCCTATCCTTCCCCCCTTTATTCAGTTTTCTACCTTGACCCTGTCCTTTTTCAAAAGTGTTTTCTTTTGATTACTTCTTCCCTCTATCTGCCCTCCCTTCTATTGTCCCCCTTTTTTATCCCCTTCCCCCTGCTTTCATGTGGGGTAAGATACCCAGTTGAGTGTCTATGTTATTATCTCTGCAAGTCAAATGCAATGGAAGCAAGATTCACTCATTCTGCCTCATCTGCCCCCTCTTCCCTTCCAACAGAACTGCTTTTACTTGCTGCTCTTATGTGACATAATTTACTCCATTCAATCTCTCCCTTTCTCACTCTCTCAATATCTTCCTCTCTCATCCCTTAATTTTATTTTGCTTTTTTAGATATCATCCCTTTGTGTTCAACTCACCCTGTGCCCTCTGTCTATATATATATATATATATATATATATATATATATATATATATGTATATATATATGTATATATGTATTCTCTTCAATTACTCTAATACTGAGAAAGGTCTCATGAATTGCACACATCATCTTTCCATGTAGGAATGTAAACAAAACAGTTCAACTTTAGTAAGTCCCTTATGATTTCTCTTTCTTGTTTACCTTATGCTTCTCTTGATTCTTGTGCTTAAAAGTCAAATTTTCTATTCATCTCTGGTCTTCTCTCTGAGAAAACTTGAGTGTCCTCTATTTTATTGGAAATCCATATTTTGTGGATCATTATACTGTTTTTCTGGGTAGGTGATTGTTGGTTTTAATCCTAGCTCCTTTGACCTCCAGAATATCATATTGCAAGCCCTTTGATCCCTTAATGCAGAAGCTGCTAGGTCTTATGTTATCCTGATTGTGTCTCCACAATACTCAAATTGTTTCATTCTGTCTGCTTGCAGTATTTTCTCCTTGATCTGGGAAATCCAGAATTTGGTGACAATATTACTAGGAATTTTTTTGGGGGGGGATCTTTTTTGAAGAGGCCATTGGTAGATTCTTTCAATTTCTATTTTACCTTCTGGCTCTAGAATATCAGGGCAATTTTCCTTCATAATTTCTTGAAAGATGTTTTCTAGGCTCTTTTTTTGATCATGGCCCTCCTCTGGTTCCAGCTCCATGTTATACACCCTTCCCAGCAACCATCTAGGCCATTGTGGACTGGAGACCTGCTTCCTTCTGCTATTTCGTGGGTTCTGCAGCTATCAAATTTGTTCAGAATTATTTTTACAGGTGTTTGGAGGAATTTGGGGGAGTGCTTAAGCAAGTCCCTGCTTTCTAGCAGCCATCTTGGCTCCACCCCCCTAAAGTAATTTTTTAACTTAATTCTCTAGGATTCTCTAAGTAAATCATCATTTCATCTGCAAAGAGCAATAACTTAGCTTCTTATTTGCTTATTTTAATTCCTTCAAGTTCTTTCTCTTCTATTAGCTAAAGCTAGCTTTTCTACTCCAAAATTTAATAATAAGAATGATAATGGACACAGTTTTTTCACCCCCAATCTTATTGGAAATGCATCTAGCTTATTTCCCATTAATGCTGATGGTTTTGAGTAGATAATACTTATGATTTTAAGGAAGACTTCATTTATTCCTATGCTTTCTTGTGTTTTTTAAAAGGAATGAATGTTGTGTTTTGTCAAAAGCTTTCTCTGCATTTATTGAGATAATCATGTGATTTCTGCTAGTTTTGTTGTTGATATGATCAATTGATAGTTTTCCTAATACTGAACCAGCTTTGCATTCCTGGAATAAATCTTATGTGGTCATAGTGTATAATTCTCATGATCAGTTACTGTAATCTTGTTGCTAATATTTTATTTAAAAAATTTTGCATCAACATACATTAGGGAACTTGGTCTATAACTTTTTTTGCTATGTTCCGACTCTTCCTGGTTTAGGTATTAGTAACATATTTGTGTCATAAAAAGAATGTGGTTGGATTCCTTCTTTACCTATTTTCCCAAATAGTCTACAATGTATGGGAATAAATTGTTCTCTAAATGTTTGGTAGACTTCACATGTAAATCTATCTGGCCCTGGAGTTTTTTTTCCTATGGAGTTCATTGATGGATTGCCCAATTTCTTTTTCTGAGATGTGGTTATTTACTTATTTTATTTCCTCTTCTGTTAATTTGGATAGTTTATATTTTTGGAAAAATTCTTCCATTTCCCTAAGACTATCAAATTTATGGGCATACAATTGAGCAAAATAATTCCTAATTATTGTTTTAATTTCCTCTTCTTTGATATAAAGTCACCTTTTTCATTTTTTATACTGGTAATTTGGTTTTCTTTCCATTTTTTAATCAAATTGATCAAAGGTTTATTGATTTTGTTAGTTTTTTCATAAAACCAGCTCTTAGTTTTATTTATTAGTTCAATAGTTTTCTGGATTTCAATTTGATTAATCTCTCCCTTAGTTTTTAGTATTTCCAATTTGATATTTCATTGTGAATTTTTAATTTATTGTTTTTTTCTAGCTTTTTTCAGTTGTAGGACCAATTCATTGATCTCTTTTTTCTCTATTTTATTTACGTAAGCATTCACAGATATAAACTTCCCCTAAGAACTGCTTTTGCTGCATCCCATAAATTTTTATATGTTGTCTCATTATTGTCATTATCTTGAAGGAAGTTATTGATTATTTGGGTCATTTGTTCTTTAATCCACTGATTGTTAAGATTAGATTATTTAGTTTCCAATTAATTTTTAGTTCATTGTTCCTTGGTCCTTTATTACAAATAATTTTTATTTCATCATGATCTGAAAAGAATGCATTGACTATTTCTGCCTTTCTGCACTGGATTATGAGGTTTTTATGCCCTAGTACATGGTCAGTTATTGTGTATGTGCCATGTATTGCTGAGAAAAAAGCTATATTCCTTTCTGTCCCGATTGTTTTCTCCAGAGGTCTATTGTATCTATGTTTTCTAAGATTCTATTCAACTCCTTAACTTCTTTCTTTTTTATTTTGAAGTTAGCTTCATCAAGTTCAGAGAGAAGCAAATTGCGGTACCCCACTTGTATAGTTTTCTGTTTCTTCTTGTAAGTCCCTTAACTTCCCTAAGAATTTGTATGCTATACCACTTGGTGCATATATGTTAAGTAATGATATTATTTCAGTGTCTGTGGTGCATTTTAGGAGGATATAGTTTCCTTCCTTATCCCTTTTAATTAGATCTATATTTACTTTTTTTTTTTGGTCTGAGATTAGGATTTCTACCTTTGTTTTTTTTTTTTTAACTTCAGCTGACATATAATACATTCTACTCCTGCCTTTTCCCTATACCCTATGTGTATCCCCCTGTTTCAAATGTGTTTTTGTAAACAACATATTGTAGGATTTTGATTTTTAAACCATTCTGCTCTCTGCCTCTGTTTTATGGGAGAGGTCATCCCATTCACATTCAGAGTTATGATTACTATCTATCTTTTTTCCATTCCATTTCAACCCCCCCCCCCCCGCCGTTTATGTTTTTATTTCTCCTTTCTCCCTTCTGCTCCTCAAAACAGTTTTGCTTCTGACCACTGCCTCCCCTAATTTTCCCTCCTTATTAGCACCCCCATTTTTTTTACCCTTTTCCCTTACTACTTCTTCCCTCTCTTAACCCCCCCTCCCCCTTGTTCTTTCCCCTTTCCCCTCCTGCTGCCTATAGGGAAAATTTGATTTCTATACTTCATAGAGTATGTTGTTCCCTCCTTGAACCAAATCCAATGAGAGTAATGATCAAACACTTCTCTTCCCCCTCCCTTTTTTCCCTCTAGTATAATATGTTTTACACCTCTTCATATGATGTAATTTACCATTTTCTGCCCCCTCCTTACCTTTTCTCCCATTACAATCTCTCTTCATACCTTAATTTTTTTTTATCATCACAATACTTAATTTATATGAACAGCCTCTGTCTATGTATTTCTCTTTTAGATGTCATATGAACATTCTCAAAATTAGCAAATATCATCCACTCTTTTCAAGTGGATCTCTGATTGTGAGCCCCAGGGGTCTCTGTCCCAAACTTCTTGTTTGGGAGCTAGTGGCTTTGGGTACTATGGCCTCTGGTTTTGTGAGCTAGAAGCTATATACTGAGGCAGCTCCCCTGATGCTGAGCTGAAGCTGGCTGGCATGTGCCAAGGATTGAGGCCCAGTGAAGTCTTTCTGAGTTTCCATGTGGGGAGAGAGGGGGAGTCACTGTGTGAGGTATGGGGGTTGGAGTGGTCTGTAAATCTGCTCCTCTCCTAAGGCTGTGCTATATAGCACGCGTGGTCTTGGCCGTAGGTCTACACTAGTGTTCAGCAATTCATCTGACTGTGCAAAGTTGTTAAGGCAATCAGACCTTTCCCTGTTCTTCCCTTTTGGGATGCTAAGACTATCAATTCTCCCTTTTGTTTGAATTAGTGGGGAAACATTTTGCTGTCTTTTTCTTGGAATATTTCTCAGCAATAAAACAATCAGGAGTCATTGACTTGTGTGTGATGTGATATTGGGGACAGGGAACTGTCACACACCCAGCCTGGGTGAGGAACAGGATATAATTGAGGGGAGCTTGATGTTTGAGTTTTAAAGCACACTCATGAAAGGAGTATTGATACTCTGTGCAAGCCGTAACCGTCCCCGGCTTTGTAACTCAGATAGATAAGATGTTGGTGCTTCTCTGTGAATGGTGATTTGAATTAGACAAAGTCTGTCTGTTGATGGTTGTAATTTTTGTTTGTATTTGCCTTGAAGTTCAGGGGACTGATCTTTTCGCCTGACCTAAGTGAATGATGTAAGTATGTTTGATTAAGCTGAGATTGTTAACCCCTTAAAGTTACTTTCCTTAGTAAAGCAGATCAAAGAACCTGTGTTGGCAGCTTTCTGTGTGTTGGATGTTGGTGGGTCTTACACCACTGCAGCAGCTGCTAGCAGATTGTTGTTGCAAAAGGCATGCCTGGGGTGCTAGTGATGGTGCTTGTAGGCTCCACCCCCTGCATCGCAGGACCTCTTGCTGGTCTGCTATGGTGGGGCTTGCTGGCATACCTCCCTTCCTGTACTGGTCTCCTTCCATTACCACAAGAGTGGCCTGCAGCCTCCCAAATTAAAAGACTTTTGAACCTCCACTTCTGGCTCCCCTCTTCCAGGGTTTCTCCTAGGGCTGTATACTCTGGGTTTTTTCAAGTGAGGGATGAGAGCTCTTAAGAGTTTACTGAGTCATCATGGCTCCTGGCAATTCAGAGAGAGAGAGAGAGAGAGAGAGAGAGATTTGGCATGGTTTGTCCATTTTATTTAAGTCATTAAAGTCTAATTTATATTTTATTTACCTTAAACTCTCTAAAGGAAAAACACTCATGGATTTATGGTGGGCTTCCCCAGTATTCCACAATTGGGTACTACTTCATGAGGATAATGTGTCAAAGTGAGGAAGTAAGAGTTTGATCAACATAAAGTAATGGAGTGCATCAGAGGAATGAATTATATATTGGCTGTATTATCCAGGAATCCCAACAAACTTCAAAGGAGAGTTTAGCATAATAGAGGTGTGGAAGATTGGCTTCAGAATGATGGAGAGATGATGCCTCAATGATAATAGTTAGATGGAACTGGAAATTATTAAATAACTAAACCCAACAAGTAATCATTATTGATTTAATTTCTTTTTAAAAGTAAGTCACTAGTAGAGCATTCCAGGAATTAGGAAGGTACAAGCAAAATCCTTATCAAAATTACAAATGACACAATCTAAGACAGATAGCTAGATACACTGAATGATGAAATCAGCATTCAAAAAGACTGTGATAGGTTTGAACACTGTACCCAGTTGAACAACATGGATTTAAGAGACAAATATAAAGTTCTACATCTGGGTTCAAATAATCAAATTTCAAAGTAAAATATGAAGGAAGTGTGGTTAGACAATATGAATAAAAGGAAATCATGGAATTTTGGTAGACTATGAGCTTAATACAAATTTATAATGTGATTCGGCAACCGAATTAATGTGACATTTAACTTAATTGAGAGACATATCTTCTACAAGTAAGGTGATGATAGTTCTGCTATGTCTTAATGTGATCAGAGGCTATTGCGTCTAGTCCTCTGTGACACCTCTTAGGAAGGCCATTCAGGGCAACAAGGATGGTGAAGAGATTCTAGTTCATGCCATACAAGGATAAATTTAAGGAACTAGAGATATTTATCCTGTAGACAAGAACACAAGGGGCTTGGTGAGTGGAATGTAATAGCTGCCATCAACTATCTGAAGGATTATTATGGGGAAGAAGCATTAAGCTTAATTCTGTGTGGCTTGAGAAAGCAGAACAAGGTAAACCATGCTAAAACATCTAAGAGAGAAATTTAATCTTGGTAGAAAGAAAATCTTCCCAACAACAACAACAAAAGTTATACAAAATCAAAATGTTCTGATTTAAGAGGTAGTAAGTGCCCCTTATTGCCCCCTTCAAACAACCAAAAAGAAAAGCACAAGCATTTCTTGCTTGAGTCGTTGAAAAGATTCCTTTTCAGGTACTAGCTAGACCATATGGAAATTGAGGTGTGATGGAACCAATACATAGCAATTAATTTTCAGTGTGATTTATAAATCATGAATTCTAAAACAGTAAAAATCAGGACCTGATTTACTGTTTAATTGATTATCTAGTCTCAAGAAAATAATGGATAAAATATTGATAATTTAGATTAAACTTTAAAGTGTTGGTTAATTCTATTTTTGAAGATTGTTGTTATATATTTACTAACATACCCCTTGCCTCATTTATTCCAACCTATTAAGTGATAAGAAACATCAAAGCATGAGTACATGACATTCAGATCAATGGCAGACCTTAACTTTTTTATCAAGGGCTTTTCTCTTAGACTAAACTATCTCTCTCTCTCGCTCTCGCTCTCGCTCTCGCTCTCGCTCTCGCTCTCGCTATATATATATATAATATATGTGTGTATATATAATATATATATACACATATATGTGTGTGTATTTAGTTTCTTAGAGTGTTTTCTTAACGGTCTTGGATTCTTGTTGTTTTAATTAAAAAACTATTTTAGACTCTTCTTTAAATGTTGTCAGCCTCTTAGAAGCAGTGTAGAGTAGTGGGAGCACTAATGGTTTTTATTTTAACTAGAAAATATAGGAGATCACCATAAATTTCCACATTTAAGAATCCCTGAAAAAATATTGAGAGATCATAAGAAAAATATTGCATCCATTTCCCTATTGTCTGGACATAGCTTTTCTATATCCCTAGAATTTCCCTTCTCCCTATGAGATATAAGCTACCTTAGATATCATATTTATTTTGCCATTTTGTGAGCCACATTGACTATTCCTAATGAAAGGCTATTACAACTACAAGGAGCCTTGGATCATCATCTGGTATACTTTATTTCCCCAATTTTTGACATGACAGTCAGAGAGGTAAAACGACTAGGTCAATTCGTGGCAGAGAGAAAACTATTTCAGAATCTATGCCTACTAATTCCCATGTCATCAAAATTTTAGTTCAAATGAAAAATTTATCACACCATTTTGGCTGTTGATGTAATTCTGTCTTCTTTAACTAAGAACATGGTGAAGTATAAAGACTTTTAAGTCTGAAGATTTGAGTTTTAATTCTGCCTTCACACATCTACTCACTAAAATCCAGGAAAATAATTTTTCCATCTGAACCCCAATTTCTTAATCTAGATTATAACAATACTTAATGTCATTTTTTGGTGTTAAGTCAGCATTAGGATGGAGGAAAAGTGAAACGTGACCAGAAAAAAAGCAATGTGGTGTTCCGTACTTATAAGGCTATTTATTTCCTCTAACATGACATGTGTAAAACACAAATTATATTTTATTAGGGGGATGGTGGTCCTACTTTTCCTCTATGGTCCCATGTTTTAATTAGCATATCAGTCTGTCATTGAACATTTGTTAAGAATCTACTATATCCCAGGCATTGTGCTAAATGCCGGGGAAAATAAATCCTTGCTCTGAAAGAACTCTCAGTCTAATTGGAGAGAGAACATATCTGATACAAAAACAAGGGGTAACACTTGCACTTATACAGAAAGCAACAACATCCAGTATTATTAAATGTAATGGGCAAATTCAGCCCTTTCAAAAATCCTTTTTTTTAAATCAATAGCTAAGTTTCCTGTAGCCATAGATAAAAGAGGAAATGTAAACCAGGAGTCTCAATTCATTTTTCCTCTTACATATTAAAAATAGTCCATAAAAATGCTTACTTTGTAACTTCCAAATTCTGCAAACGATAAGTAAAATATAATGCCTATTGATATGTTAGAGGTTCCCAATTTCAAGGTCATAATTCCAGACCCTCTTTCTTATTCCTTTTTTTGCCTTTGTTTAAGCAAAAGCATAGAGTTTTAGTGTTTAGGGGCATCAAGGTCACTTAGTGTCAAAAGCTGTTTGGTTTGGTTTGGTTTGTTTTCCTTAAGAGCACAGATTTCCACTGGTCATTTTCATGTGAAGATATTTTACTTCCTATGCTGATAAATCTAAACAAGGGTACTAACCATTTCTTTTTGCTCTTCTTTTCCTTAAATGTTTTTATATATTATCCAAAGCAGAAAAAGAAAAGTCACAGTAACATAGGGCATCTTTTGCCAGTCATGTAAATTCTCATCACTGTCTTTTTGTCAATTAAAGCAGTATCTCAAGTTCTTACTTTATTAGCTCAGTCCTTGTTTCCTTTCTCAAAAGAAATTGCAAGATGCAAGGCATCACTATTTATTTAGCCATTGTGCTTTTGTTAATTAGTAACTTCTTAAAGGCACCCAACCCTCACAAACTTGGACCAAATGAAGCTGCTTTTTTCTGTCTAGATAACAGTTTCAAATACAAAAATAATCTTTGACAAATACAAGCAAATTATGAAACTAAATTTTAAAATATATTAAAAATAAAATAATTTCAAACTCACAAACTAATTTAATCATACAAAGCAATGAAGAGAACAAATAATTATGAGTTACTTAATTAAAACTGTATTAGTAAACCCATTATAAAGAATAAAGATATTATCTTGTTGGCACAAAGGTCATAGAGTACACATATATCTTCCACATTGAGTTATTCAACCAGTATTTACTAAGCACTTACTATGTGCCATCAAGGATACTAAATTCTGGGAATTCCAATAAAGGCAAAAAAAGATCCCTGCCCTGTAGAATGCAACATTATTTTTGGGAAAGAGAATATGCAAACAAGTATGTACATGGAGAATAAATTTTAGCTAACTCAGAGGGAAGACACTGACATAAGCATCAATAGATAGAGTTTGGGGAAGGGGGAATGAGGATTGGAAAAGTCTTTGTGCAATAAGCAAAATTTTTGAACTGATTGATTCTTCAAGATAAACAGGGAGGGAAAGAGTTGAGGTGAGATGAGAAAAATATTTCAAGCAAGACAGGAAGTAAAAAGACAATTAGCTGCAAATCAGTTACATAGTCATTTAATTTTATTTCGACATTTTTTCCATACATTCCCATATTTCTTATCCTGTTTCCGTGACCCTGGTCAGAGCTTTATATAATCTTACCTAGACAATTATGAGGCTACAAAATTGTTTCACTACCTCCAGCTTTGCCCATTCTCCACTGAGATTATCTGACTAATCATTTTATTATGTTGAAACTCGTCCAAAACTTTCATTGGTTTCCTATTACCTACTGAAAACATTTAAACTTCTGAGACTAGTGTTCTCACTTTATCCAATTGTTCTAGCTATATCTCTCACTATTCTCCCACAAGAGCTCCACATTCTAATCACAGTAAAATTTTCTACCCTCTAGTTAAATATGCTCTTGATATATGTAACTATATCCATAAACACCCACACATTACACACACACATATGTATACATACACACATATATCTATATGCATATTTATATCTATATATCTACAAATCTGTATATAGGTATATAATACAAGTATACCTATATACAGATATAGCCTGTTCATATTGAAGGCAAACATGTATGTGCATGCAAGTGTACATATATATGCACACATGTGTTTTTGTATATTCCTGTATACTTTCACTAATTCTATTTCATGAACTTAGAATATCCTCCATATCTTCTCTAACCTCTCTTTTGCTTTTACAATTCTAGTCATTCTTAAAGGTTCAGTTCAATATAAAATTCTATAGAAGGACTTCTATTGTTTCCAGTATAGCTGAAAATAATCTGCTCACTTGATCTCTCAACCGTTAAAAGCCTTTAACATAGTACTTATCACTTTCATGTCAGATTAATTATATGCACAATGTGTTATAATCTACCAAATTTTAAACTGCATGAGAGCAATAACTGGACATTATTAATATCTGTAATTGCTCCAAGCAAATAGTGCAGTGCAATATTATTAAAACATGTTTAATGGATGATGTTTTGATTTGATGGGTCTCTGAGGAAGTGCACATATATCTTTGTTATTTTTTGTATAAAATTATTGAATAGATAACATTCATTATTCAGATATGCCAATTAAATATGGGAAAGCAATCTTAAAATATCATAATTTCTTTCCTATAGAATTTGATTTTTTTTTTTTGAAAACTATGGCTTTTGTTTAAATAAGGCAACAGAGTAGCAATAAAGATATCAGTTACTTCTCCTTGGAGGGATGATGCCTCAAGAAATATAATGCCACCTTCATCCAACAGATCGCTAACAGTACTTTCGACAACACCTAAGGTATCCTTAGGGAGAAATTCCACATCAAAGTGTCAATTCTACTTTACTTAGAACTTTCTGGGGATAAGACCATCTGTAAAACTACTTAAAATGCAAAATAATTCAGGAATCATAGCTTATATAAATACTAATGGGAGAGGAGGGTGTCCTATGAACAATTCTGTCTTTCTCTTTCAGAATACAGACATGTATAGTTCATTGCTTTATGGGCAGATCATTTATTTAGATCATCTAAGGATAGGGGAGAATGGACAATAGAGAGGACAATGAACTAGAATTCAAAGAATAGGTTTAATTCTAGCTTTGTCATTCACCAACTTTGGGAATTTTCTAAGTTCACTTTGCTAGCTCATCACAGAACACTTAGACTTTACCTTTGTAATTAAAAAACCAAGGACAAAAGTTGTTAAAACATGATAGAAGTCAGATTCAGTAAGCTTCACCCTGGCTAGCCTAGATGCCTAAGGTTACATTCCTTCAGTCAAATTTTTGCTACAAAATACATGGAGGAGATACATTATTGAGGCAAGATATTAATTAAATATTGCTTCATCTCCTCCCCCATCCCCAAACCACAGTAGGGAAAGCTAGAACTTGAAGACTAGAACTCTGTTTCCTCAATTAAAGCATCTACGTAACAGCACACTTGGAGTAGAATATTCTTAGAGAGACACATTACAAAATTCTAACATAAATTCTATCTCAAATTTTTTCTTTTGTCCTCTCTGCTCTCCTCTCTTCTCTCTTTTCCTCTTTTTGAAAGGCTGTTAATTAATCACAATGCCTACTTTCAAATATAAATTTAATTTTTAAAATTTTTTGAGGGGAAGGGGGGGAAGGCAGGGCAATTGGCATTAAATGACTTGCCCAAGGTCACACAGCCAGTTAAATGTGTCAAGTGTCTGAAACTGATTTGAACCCAGGTCCTCCTGACTCCAGGGACAGTGCTCTTATAAATATAATTTTATAAGAATCATATGACTTCATTAATCACATCTTTTGTAGGTAAAAAATGATGGGTCATAATAGATTACATATTTACCATCATAAAAGTTAGTGGAAGTCTTAGAGAATTGCAATATACCACTATACATTTTGGGATATCCTTTGCTGAATCTTTTCAATTTTTATTTAAAAAATAAGGTAATAGTGTAAAATGTTTCCTTAAAATATTAATTCCAATAACATCTTTCTGAACTACGCATCAAAACTATCAAAACTACACGTTTCAAATTCTGCTCTTTGTAAGCAATATCTGACATTATATATTCAGTTCTGGTAACCATATTTTAAGAACACATTAGGAAGCTTGAATGCACACAAAATTCAAAGGTCAATCCAACTTGCCAAACACTTTTCCCATTCTTCTCTCTCCTATTTCTCAGGCCCGCTAAAATCTATTTTACCCATCACCAAAACTTTGTATTGAATCATGGCCTCTCTTCCAAAATCTAGATTCTTATATCTTAACGGTTTCATTATATTTTCATCTAAAATATCCACCACTGCCTTAAACACATCATTTCTAAAATGAAGATAATTTTGGGGGCACTATGACTTAGCCTTGTCTATAACTATATTTTTATAATTCCTTTTTCCTTCAACTCTTCACTTCACTTCAACTCTTAAACACAAGAAATTACCACATCCAATTAATTTCATCCATATATATACATACACACACACACACATATATAAATATATATGTGTGTGTGCGTGTGTTTTCTACTACCTCTTGTCTCTCACTAGTCACTGAGGGTAACCTAATTCATACACTAATTTCTACCTTCCTAGATGATTGCTGTAGACATTTAATGGAGTTTTGTAAGTCCATTCCATCTCCCATCCAATAATTCAAGATCCTCCACAACATGATGTCATCAGCCTTTCTAGATTTATTTTCATATTATTCTTTTCCATTCCTTCTATGTCCCACTTAAACTACAAAGTTTTGAACATAAATCTGTCTTTCCTCTTGTATTTCACATAAGCTTTAATATTCTTCCTTCCTCTATTCACTGGTAAATACTTATTTATCTTTTCTTATTGTCTTCTGTTTCAAAAAGGACCAATAGGTGATATCTTCAATAATTTGTGGATTGTATTTAAGTGAGGCAGAGTTGCACGAATTTGTCAACTTCATGCTTTCTTTATGAATCTTCAAAGTCCAATGGCAAGACAAAAGTTAGGACAACTGGCAATGGCCGAGAACACAGTCAGTGACTCATCTTTGCATCTTTGCTATCTGACCAAGTTCTAAGTGCACCTGCTTCAGCCACCCTTTTGACTTTTGGACCAAATTGTTCTCATCTGTCAGTGGGGGAGAAGTCTCCACATACATAGTTTAGACATCCTCTAACTCACCAATCAGTTTGAGACCTGTCAGTTACTCTCAACAAAGATTACTCCATCTGTTGAGATGGTTTTAGTGGGGTATGGCCACTGCAAAAGCTACAACTTCTTCGAGTCACAAGTAAGAGTTGGATGAAAGGTAGATACCAAAGGAGGATGAGAAGTCCTGAAAAGAGCTTGGCAAGCCCTCATACCAGATGTGCAAGTTCTCCCTGAACACTCCATAAACCCTTTTACACAACTCATCCTTTAAAATACAATTGAAATGTTCCTCCAGGAAGTCATATCATCCCTTCATATTTCTAAACCTTTCATAGTACTTTGTTTTTAACTCTAATGAATTCGTGTTTCAATATTGCATATACATGCTTATTTCCTTTGGTGTACAAATTATAATTATCCTTGAGACATTTTTTGGAGATTTTGATCATAACAAACACTGATACATGGGATGTCCAAATCTTCCATGAAATTGTTTTTTATTGCTGTTGGCCTCACAACGAAACCAACTCCTCCAGCTTCTAAGTTACTTTGCCAAGGAGAACTGGAAAGACATTCTCCCATTTAGGGACAACTTCCTTCTATCTTACGCACATGTTGCCTCTCCTTATACAATGTGAGTAACTTTATGCTATAGTCTACTCATTTTTATGCCCTACTTGGGCAATGGCTCAGTGCCTGGCACATAGAACCTGCTTGTAAATACTTTTAGATTGACTCTATTTTTAATCATAGGAAGAATGTTAATGCTGGTAAACTTTTCAATTTTTATTTTACTACAGTTCTGGGGTATTGAGGGCAGTTTTCTTTTATTATTATTTTTTAAATATGACATCTAGGCTTTCTCTTTAATCATGGTTTTCAGGTATTTCAATAATTCTTAAATTGTCCCTTCTTATTCTGCTTTCTAGGTTAGTTGTTTATAAGATGAAATTTTCTTAAATTATTTAATTCTTTCTACTTCATTTTATTGTTTTTTTAGCTTTCAATTGGCTGGTTCTAATTTTTAAGGAATTTTTTAAAATGTGACTTTGTTCCACTTTTTATATTTGGTAAATTTTACTTCTGAAGTAATTCTTTTCTTTATTGAATTTTGTACCTCCTTTTTACAGTCGTCATGTTCTTCTGCTTAAGGAGTTCATTTCTTCAGTGAATTTTAGTTGCCTCTTAACCATTAAGACAATTCAGATTTTAAAAGTTATTTTCTTCAGAATTTTATACCTTCTTTTGCCAAGCTATTAATTTTCTTCTTGCATTTTTCTTGCATCATTCTGAATTATTTTTCCCAATGTTTTGTTCTCTACCACTCATCTTTCTTTCTTTGACCTCTTCCAGAAATTATTGTTGGGCTTTGGTCTAATTGGCATATTTCTTGAAGCTTTGTTTTCTTTTTTTATGATTAAGATTTTTTATTTTTAGTTTACAACACTCAGTTCCACATAATTTTGAGTTGCAGATTTTCTTCCCCCCTCCTCCCTCTCCAAGACATCATGGAATCCGAAACATCTTCTATGTATAACTTCTCATTGGACTTATTTACACCATAGTCAAGTTGTAAAGAGGAATTATGACCAATGGAATGAATCAGGAGAAAGAAGAAACAAAACCAAAAAACAAAACAAAAAAAACAAAAACAAACAAAAGAGAAAAAAAAAACAAAGGGAGAAAAAAAGGAGAGCAAAGGGTGTGCCTCAATCTGCATTCATACTTCATAGTTCTTTCTCTGGATGTAGATAGCTCTCTTCTTCATGAGTCCTTTAGAGTTGTCTTTGAACCTTGTATTGCTGAGAAGAGCGAAGTCCATCAGGGTTATTCATCACAGAATCCATATGTCCGTGGTTGTGTATAATGTTTTCCTAGTTCTGCTCTGCTCACTCAGCATTATATCATGTAGGTTTTTCCATGTTATTATGAAGTCTGTGTCATCCTCATTTTTATCAAACAATAGCATTCCATTACCTTCATGTACCATAACTTGCTAAGCCATTCCACAATTGATGGGCATCCCCTTGATTTCCAATTCTTTGCTACTACAAAAAGAGCAGTTATAAATATTTTAGTACATATAAGTCCTTTTCCCACTTGTGTAATCTATTTGGGATACAGCCCTAGAAGTAGTATTGCTGGATCAAAGGGTATGAACATTTTTGTAGCCCTTTGGGCATAGTTCCAAATTGCTCTCCAGAATGGCTGGATCAGTTCACAACACCACCAGCAATGTAATAGTGTTCCAATTTTTCCACATCCTCTCCAGCATTTATCATTTTCCTGTTGTGTCATTTTAGCCAATCTGACAGCCGAGATGGGGTACCTAAGACTTGTTTTGATTTTCATTTCTCTAATCAGTAGTGATTTCAAGCATTTTTTCATATGCCTATAGATACCTTTAATTTCTTCCTCTGAAAACGGCCTGTTCATATCCTATGACCATTTCTCAATTGGGGAATGACTTGTATTTCTATAAATTTTACTCAGTTCCCTGTATATTTTAGAGATGAGGCCTTCATCAGAGACACTAGTTGTAAAGATTTTCTCCCAATTTTCTGCTTCCCTCCTAATCTTGTTTTCAATGGCTTTGTTTGTACAAAAACTTTCCAATTTAACATAATCAAAATTATCCATTTTGTATTTTGTAATGTTCTCTATCTCTTGTTGGGTCATGAATTCTTTGCTTTTTCATAAATCTGGTAGGCAAACTATTCCTCACTTTCCCAAATTGCTTATAGTATCAGCCTTTATTCCTAAATCATGAACCCATTTTGACTTTATTTTGGTATACGGTCTAAGATATTGGTCTATGCCCAGTTTCTACCCTACCATTTTTCAATTTTCCTATCAGTTTTTGTGAAACAGGGAATTCTTAGCCCAGAAGCTGGGTACTTTGGGTTTATCAGTAGGTTGCTATAGTCATTGACTACTGTGTTTTCTGTACCTCTCCTATTCCATTGATCCATGGCTCTGTTTCTTAGCCAGTACCAGGTAGTTTTGATGATTGCTGCTTTATAGTACAGTTTGATATCTGGTATGGCTAGACCACCTTCCCTGGCATTTCTTTTCATTAATACCCTAGATATTCTAGACCTCTTTTTCTTCTAGATGAATTTTGTTATTATTTTATCCAGCTCTGTAACATAATTTTTTGGTAGTTCAATTGGTATGGCACTGAATAAATAAATTAATTTAGGTAAAATTGTCATTTTTATTCTACTAGCTCTGCCTAACCATGAGCAACTGTTATTTTTCCGTTCATGTAGATGTGAATTTATTTGTGTGAAAAGTGTTTCATAATTATGTTCATATAAACCCTGGGTTTGTCTTGGCAGGTAGTCTCCTGAATATTTTCTAGTATCTACAGTAACTTTAAATGGAATTTCTATTTCTATGTCTTGCTGTTGGGCTTTGTTACTAATGTATAGGAATGTCAAGGATTTATGTGGGTTTATTTTATATCTTGCAGCTTTCCTAAAGTTGTTTATTATTTCAAGTAGGTTTTTACTTGATTCTCTAGGATTCTCTAAGTAAATCATCATATCATCAACAAAAAGTTGTAATTTAGTTTCTTGTTTGCCTATTCTAATTCCTTCAATTTCTTTTTTCTTCTCTTATTGCTACTGGTAATGTTTTTAATACCAAATTGAATAGTAGGGGTGATAATGGACATCCTTGTTTCACCCCTAGTCTTATTAGGAATGCATTTAGCTTATCTTCATTAAAAATAATGCATGTTGATGGTTTTAGGTAGATGCTATTTATAATTTTAAGGAAGGCTCTATTTATTCCTATGGTTTCTACTGCTTTTAATAAGAATGGGTGTTGTATTTTGTCAAAGGCTTTTTCTGGATCTATTGGGATGATCATATGGTTTCTGCTAGTTTGTTTGTTGATATGATCAATTGTGCTGATAGTTTTCCTAATATTGAACCAGCCTTACATTGTTTGAATAAGTCGTACCTAGTCATAGTGTATTATTATCCTGATAAGTTGCTGCAATCTTTAGACCAATATTTTATTTAGAATTTTTGCATCAATATTCATTAGGGAAATTGGTCTATAATTTTCTTTCTCTGTTTTTGACTCTTCCAGGTTTGGGTATTAATACCATATTTGTGTCATAAAAAGAATTTGGTAGGACTCCTTCTTCATCTATTTTCCCAAATAGTCTATAGAGTATAGGAATTAATTGTTCTTGATAAATATTTGATAAAATTCACATGTAAAACCATATCGCCCTGGAGATTTTTTCTAGGGAGTTCATTGATGGCTTGCTCAATTTCTTTTTTTGAGATGGGGTTATTTAGAAATTTTACTTCCTCTTCTTTTGTCCTGGGCAATTTATGTTTTTGTAGATATTCATGAATATCCCTAAGGTTGTCAAATTTATGGGTATACAATTGGGCAAAAAATTCCTAATTATTGTTTTAATTTCTTCTTAATAGGAGATTAATTCATTCTTTTCTTTATTGATAATAGTAATTTGATTTTCTTTTTTCTTTTTTAAATCAAATTCACCAAAGGATTATCAATTTTATTGTTTTTTTCATAAAACCAGCTCTTGGTTTTATTTATTAATTCAATAGTTTTCTTGATTTGAATTTTATTAATCTCTCCTTTGATTTTCAGTATTTCTAACTTGGTATTTAATTGGGGATTTTCAATTTGTTCATTTTCTAGGTTTTTTCTTTTGCATGCCCAATTCATTGATCTCCTTTTTCTCTATTTTATTCATGTAAGCACTTAGAGATATAAAACTAACCCTAAGAACTGCTTTTGCTGCATCCCATAAGTTTTGATATGTTGTATCATTATTGTCATTCTCTTCAAAGAAGTTATAAATTCTTCCTATGGTTTGTACTTTGGCCCACTCATTCTTTAGAATTAGATTACTTAGTTTCCAATTAATTTTTAGCTTATTTTCCCTGTTTCTTTATTACAAATATTTTTTATTACATCATGATCTGAAAATGATGCTTTGACTACTTCTTCCTTTCTGCACTGGATTGTGAGGTTTTTATGCCCTAGTACATGGTCATTTTTTGAGTATGTGCCGTATACCTCTGACAAAAAGTATATTTATTTTTATCCTCATTCAGTTTTCTCCAGAGGGCTATCATATCTGCCTTTTCTAAGATTCTGTTCACATCCTTAACTTATTTCTTGTCTATTTTGAGGTTAGATTTATCAAGTTCAGAAAGGGGGAGTTTGATATCTCCCATTATTCTGTCTATTTCTTTTGTAACTCCCTTAACCTCTCCTCTAAGATTCTGCATGCCACACCACTTGGGGCATATATGTTAAACAATGATATTGCTTCATTGTTTATGGTGCCTTTTAGCAGGATGTGGTGACTTTCCTTATCTCTTTTAATTAGATCTATCCTTGCTTTTGCTTTGTCTGAGATTAGGATTGTTAACTCTGCTTTTTTTTTTTTTACTTTAGCTGAAGCACAATATATTCTACTCCAGCCTTTTACCCTGTGTGTATCCCCCCATTTCAAATGTGTTTCTTGTAAACAGCATTTTGTAGGATTATGGCTTTTAATCCATTCTGCTATCTGTTTCCATTTTATGGGAGAATATATCCCATTCACATTCGCAGTTATGATTACTATATGTGGCTTTTTATCCATCCTATTTCCCCTCTGTTTATGCTTTTATTTCTCCCTTTCCCCTTCCACTCCTCAATAAAGTTTTGCTTTTGACTGCCGCCTTCCTCAGTTTACCCTCCCTCTTGATTCCCCTCCCTTTTCTTCCCATTTTCCTCTTGCTGCTTCTTACCTCCCTTATGATGACTCCCTCCCTTTTTTCCCCCTTTCCCCTCCTACTGCCTGTAGGACATGTTAGATTTCTATACTTATCAGAGTATGTTATTTCTTTCTTAAGCCAAATCCAAAAAAACTAAAGCTCACATACTGCTCTTCTCCCTCCATTCTTTCCCTGTACTACAATATATTTTTGTGCCTCTTCATGTGATGTAATTTACCCTTTTCTATTACCTCCTTACCTCTTCTCCCAGACATCATCCCTTTATGTCTCTATAAATATATCTTTTATCATTATATAAGTTATTTTATAATGAAGCTCACCCTCTATGACTATCCCTTTCAATTGTCATAACAATTTTACTGTTCTCAAGATTGACATATATATTTATATATATATATGAAACATATGTAAAACAAATAACCTATATAAGGATGTAATTAATTAGCCTTATTGAATAACTAGGGATTTTTCCTCTATTAACCTTTTTATGTCCCTCTTGAATTTTGTGTTTGGAGATCAAATTTTCCTTTGAGCTCTGGCGTTTTCATCAGGAAGGTCTGGAATTCCCTTATTTCATTGAATGTCCATCTACTGGCCTGGAAAATTATGCCAAATTTTGGTGGCTAGTTGATCCTTGGTTGTAGTCCAAGCTCCTTTGATTTTCAGAATATCATATTCCAACTTCTCCTATCATTTAATATAAAAGCTGAAAGATCCTGCATGATCCTGATTGTATTTCCATGGTATTTGAATTGTTTCTTTCTAGTTGCTTGCAATATTTTCTCCTTGACCTGGTAGTTCTGGAATTTGGCTATAATATTTCTTGGAGTTTTCAATTTGGGATCTTTTCCTCTGGGGTGATCAATGGATTCCTTCAATGACAGTTTTACCCTCTGGTTCTAGTACCTCCAGGCAATTTTCTTTAAGGACTTCATGGAAGATACTGTCCAGGCTCTTTTTTTTCATTGTAGCTTTCAGGTAGACCAATAATTCTTAGATTGTCTCTCCTGAATCTATTTTCCAGGTCGGTCATTTTTCCAATCAGATATTTCACATTTTCTTCTATTTTTTCATTAATTAGATTTTGTTTGAGTGATTCTTGATATCTCATAGAGTCATTAGCTTCTTCTTGCCTGATTCTAATTATAATGTTAAGTTTTCTTCATCTGTATTCTCTATCTCCTTTTCCATTTGGTCGCTTTTACTTTTCACTGAGACATTTTCTCCATTTATATTCTGATTTTCCTTAACCAATTGCCTGATTTTATCTTTTAAAGATTTCTTTTACTCAATGATTTTTTTTTCCATTTTTTCCTTTTACATCCCTAATTTGGTTTTTAAAGTCCTCCTTGAGTTCTTCCAGGAATGCTTTTTGATCTGGAAACCTGTTCACTTTACCTTTTGAGGGTTCAGATGTGGGTATATCATCCATGCTCTCCTCTTCTTAATTGGTAATTTGGTCTTCCCTGTCTCCATAATATGAGCCAATTATCTTTGAAAGCTTCTTACAATTCTTTGTCATGGTGTTTTTTTTTCCCCTCCTGGTTTCTGAAGTGGATCTCTGTTTCTGAGGCTCAGGGGGCTCTGCCCCAAGTTTCTTGTGTTGGGATCTAGCTTTATGTGTTACGGTCTCTGGTTTTGTGAGGTGTGGGGGAGGGGTAGTCTGCCTCCTGGGAGTCTCCTCTTCCCTAGAACTGCTCTACATCAGGGGTGTCTCAGCTTGTGTCTGTGGTGGTGTCTGCCACTTGCCCTGCCTGTTCAAAGCCAAGTCTGGGGTCCTGGTGTTGATGTTAGTTAGCTCCACTCCCTAGGGCTCAGTTGCTCTCATTATTCTGCTAAGCTGAAGGCTGCTGAGACACCTCTCTTCCTGCACTACTCTCCGTTTGCCACCACAGGAAAGTCCCTCTCCTCCACTTCTCTCGCTACTGAAGACCCCCTTCTGGCTCCTCTGTTTCTCCTAAGGCTTTATTTTCTGGGTTTATTCAAGGGAGACACATGAGCTATTTTACCTGCACATCCTGGCTGCCAGGAGTCCAAGAAGGCATGTTTCAAACCTTTAGACTGTGGGTTGAAGACCTCCAGGCTAGCTGCTCCCATGGGTGCGAGCTCTGCCCTCTGACAGACTCCCATCCTGGGCTGAGAAGCCTGGGCTTTGATCGCGGCCATAGATGGTACTTCCACCCTGGGCCTCTTCCTGTCCCAGCATTATGCTCACCCAGCACTCTCACATACCTGCAGGCTGGCCAGATTCCTCTGCTATTCCTGGTTGGTTTGGTCTGGTGCCCTTGCGTTTGCCAGTAAGATGCTGTTTTTATGCAGCCATCTTGGCTGCACCTCTCAAAACTGTCTCCACCAATTGACTTTTGAAGAAGATTCCAAAAGGAAAACTCCTAGGAATATTGTAGCCAAATTCCAGAATTCCCAATTCAAAGAGAAATTATTGCAAGTAGCCAGAAAGAAACACAATTCGAGTATTATGGAAACACAATCAGGATAACACAAGATTTAGCAGTTTCTACATTAAGGGATAGAAAGTTTGGGATATAATATTCAGCAGGTCAAAGGAGCTGTGATTAAAACCAAGAATCACCTACCTAGGAAGACTGAGTTTAGTACTTCAGAGGAAAAATGGACAATCAATAAAATAGAGAACTTTCAACCATTCTTGATGCTTGAAACCAGAGCTGAATAGAAAATTTGACTTTCCAACAGAAGAATCAAGAGGTGCATGAAAAGGTAAACCGGAAAGAGAAATCATCTACTAAAGTTGAACTGTTTACATTCCTACAAGGAAAGATATTTGTAACTCATGAGACCTTTCTCAGGATTACAGTAGTTTAAGGGAATATCTCTACCTCTATCTCTATCTCTATCTCTATCTCTATCTCTATCTCTATCTCTATCTCTATCTCTATCTCTATCTCTATCTCTATCTCTATCTCTATCTCTATCTCTATCTCTATCTCTATCTATGTCTTCTATAGATAAAGGTACATATAGACATCTCTCTCTGTTTATATATATATATATACACACATGTACATATACATGTATATATACATACAGAGAGAGAGAGAGAGAGAGACAGACAGAGAGACAGAGGAGGTAAATGAATGAACCTTATTCTCATCAGATTTAGCTTAAGGAGGGAATAACATATACACTCAACTGGGTATTTTATCCTACAGAAAAGTAGGGAGGAAAGGGATAAGAGGGAGGATGATAGAAGGCAGACCAGATTGGGGGACTGTGTACTCAGAAGCAAACACTTTTGTAAAGGGACAAGGTCAAAGGAGAAAATATAATAAATGGGGGATGGGATAGGATGGAGGGAAACATAGTCTTTCACAACATTACTATTATGGAAGTGTTTTGCATAAAGACACATGGACAACCTATATTGAATTGCTTGCCTTTTCAGTGAAGGTGGGTGGAGAGGCAGCAAGAGAGAGAATTTGGAACTCAAAGTATTAAAAACAAACATTAAAAATTGTTTTTACCTAGCAGCTTCTACGCTAAGAGACCGAAGGGCTTGGAATTCGATATTCCGGAGGTCAATGGAGCTAGGATTAAAACCAAGAATCACCTACCCAGCAAAATTGAGTATCATGCTCCAAGGCAAAATATGGAATTTCAATAAAATAGAGGACTTTCAAGCTTTCTCAGTGAAAAGACCAGAGTTGAATGGAAAATTTGACTTTCAAACACAAGAAGCAAGAGAAGCATGAAAAGGCAACAAAGAAAAAGAAAAAGAAACTGCAAGGGACTTACTAAAGTTGAACTGTTTTGTTTACATTCCTACAGGGAAGGATGATATGTATGATTCATGAGACCTCGATATTTGGGTAGCTGAAGGGAATATGCATGTGTGTATACATATGTGTATATGTGTATATA
>JAQQSZ010000135.1:0-30012 GCA_028646595.1 Phalanger gymnotis | reverse complement strand
ACCTGATTTCAAGACGTTCTATTAATTGGACTGAAATGCATATAGTTACTTTTCAAAAATTCAAGGGGCTCAAAATCCACTGAGATTAAAGATTTTGTCTAGGACTTCACGAAATCCCTCCCTACCCCTAAACTCTCCCCCTTTCTTTTTAAGATAACTAGAGACATCCTGTATTGTTACAAAATGGTAGCTGAGGATTCTCTATCCTGGCCAAGATAACGGTTAGGGCCACATCAACTATTTCAACTGTAGATATTATCTGGCTAAAACAGTGATCCATCCATTCATTTAATAAACATGTACTACATGCCTCCAGTGTGTTAGAGCAATGCAATACAGGGACCAGAAATGGTCCCTGAACTTCACAGAACTTACATTCGAGTAGGAGAAAATAAAAGAGATAACTGAAATATACAATGACTTATGGTATATACCATAGGAAGGTGCAGGACAAAACACTACGTTCAGTTAAAGGCGAAAGACTGTCATCAACAAGGACACTTGGGGAAGGCTACGTGGAGGAAGCAGCATTTGAGTTAGACTTCAGATAGATACTATGCAGACCAAAATAAGGGAAAAAAAAACAATTGAGGAGAAAGAAAGATCAATAGCGAAGAGAAAGAGGTTAGAAGGCATAGGGTGCATTTAAAGCACAGAGAGGGGTCAAGTTTGACTAAAGAATAGAGAACTTGGAAAAGAGTAAATATGAGACAGAGCTGGGGAGATAGGGCAGCACCAGCTGGTGGAGGGCCCTGAATGAAAACAAAATAGTTAAATTTACATGTTCAACACCATTCATTCAACAAATAGTTATCAATCACCTACTGAAGCACTCTATCTGCTTGGCACTCTAGAACACACAAAGTTTAGGTAAGTTAGGGTATCCACCTTTATTATAACAATAATAATACAATATTACATTCTGAGTGCATCAGAAGAAGCAAAGGAAGGAATCAAAAATTTAAGTTCTGTGTGTCAGATACTGTCCACTAAAGCAGTGCACAAATACTATCTCTTTTGATCCTAATAACATCCTCATCTGCCCTCCCTTCTATCATCCCCCCTTTTTTAATCTTCTTCCTCCTTTCCTGTGGGGTAAGATACCCAATTGAGTATGTATGGTATTCCCTCTTCAGGTCAAATCTGATGAGGGCAAGATTCACTCATTCCCCCTCACCTGCCTTCTCTTCTCTTCCTACAGAACTGCTTTTTCTTGCCACTTTTATGTGAGATAATGTACCCCATTCTATCTCTTCCTATCTCCTTCTCTCAATATATTCCTCTCTCATCCCTTATTCATCTTCAGCTCATCCTATGCCCTCTCTCTCTCTCTGTAAATATATATACATACACATACATGTATATATATACACACATATAAACCTATATACCTACTCATACACATATATAAACATATACATATATACACATACATATACACACATGCATATTCCCTTCAGCCACCCAAAGGGACCACGTTTTTGCCTTCCTTTGTATACCCAATACCTAGCACAATGCCTGGCACATAAAAGGTGATCAGTAAATAGCTGATAACTAAGTTCAGGGTTATTACTACGCAAAGTTATGAAGTTGTCAATTTTTTTGTCTCTACTCTTGTTACTATTCTCTGACTCCAGGTGTCCAGAGATGTAATGTATTAACTGATAAACAAAGCATTTTTAAAAGCTTCATGACCAGGATTATCTCCTTTAAAATCTGAAGGATATAATAATAGACTAATATGTGGTAGAGCCGAGGTATGGCTGTTGTTGTTCAGTTACTTTTCAGTCATGGCCAACTCTTCATGACTCCATTTGGGGTGTCCTGGCAAAGACATTGGAGTGTTTTACCATTTCATCTACTAGCTCATTTTACAGATAAGGAAACTGAGGCAAACAGAGTTAAACGATTTGCCCAGGGTCACAAAGCTAGTGTCAGAGGCCAGATTTGAACTTAAGAAGCTGAGTCTTCCTGACCCCAGTGGGGCCTGGCACTCTACCCATTGTGTCACCTAGCTGCCCCCAGTTATGATTATAGTTAGGGGACTATCTACTCGTAAAGCTAGCCCTTATAAAGTATGTGGAAGTGTAGAAATGTTTGACCAGAAAGAGTCTACCCTTCTTCGATGTTCTCCAGCTCTGCCTTTTTATTTAATCCATTGTTAAGAGATTTAAGTATCACTCCCTGAATACACCTCTGACCAAATGGCCCCAGAGCATGGCAATCCATGGTAACTGAAAAGCAACTAACCTGATGGTAGAGTAATTGTCTACTTCAAACCTTTTCTTGAAAAAATGCAGCTCATCAAGTTCTTCTATTTACTACCTGTGAGTATTTGTGTAAATCCCTTTAACACTTTGAATCTCAGTTTTCTCGAAAAACGAGTGGGCCTCTTTACAGCTCTAAATCCTATGATATCTAAAAAGATGATGACTAGGCCTAAACAAAAAGCAATAAAGTAAAGAGTTTGAATATAGGTGGTGGTCTGTCTCTGGGTACTTGGACCTGTTAGTTTGAGAACAGACTGGAGGAGTGAGCTGAAACCACAGAAAGAGTGGAGCATCTAACAAGCTTGGGTGACAGGTATATTAACACTCACATTTGTATGCTATCGAAGTCCAAATAAAAAGGAATTCCTTATTGACAAAAATATCTTACAGATGCTCCTGCTTTCAGTTGATGTGCTCACTACATAGAGCCAAGAATGCTCCAGGGATTTCTCAATCAGATTCTATGACTCAAAATTCAAAAGAGAGTGGCCAGGCACTTGTTTTATTTTTTAATTTTCCCATGCTGCTTCACTGATGTAAAAGTGTATTTTTAAAAAAACAATAATGTTGCACTGACATGTTAGCATGAGGATGAGAATCATGGAATTTCATGGCCTCAGGTGAGTCAGAATTACAAATGACACAAAGGGCAATGGAAATATGACCAACAATCACATGACCACAGAATAGCATAAAAGAGATCCAGGACTTATACATCTGAACAAGGTGAGCTATTCTTATAGCCAGAATGTGGTCTAACAGATGAACTAAGTAAATTTTGTCTGGGTATCCATGAAATATTTAAAAGAATCTGAAGAAGACCTACTGTGCTTTGAGTGAACTCTCTATAAAGCAATCGCAGAAAGATTTATATGATTCAGAGCCAGAAGGGACCTCTCAGTTAATTTAGTCCAACACCCTCATTTTATAGCTCAGGAAACTTGAGGTCCAGCAAGTTTTAATACCCAAGTCAGGGCATACAAACCCGGGTTACATGATGTCTAAGCCTATGCTTTTACCACTACACCATGGACTGAATGGACAAGAAACTTCCAGGACAAGAGCATATGTATGGGTTATGATGGATACCCACGGTAGGGAAGGAGATTCAATTCCCCTTGAGTTAATGGGCCTACTGGAACGATTTACTGTACATGTTCTCCACAAGCACCTTTGGCAGGAAAGGGAGATGAAATGAAAAAGGAATTTACACTTACAGACAATAAGCCACAATTTATAATACCATTTTACAAATATCTAAGCTAGATTAATATACTAAGAAATCACGTCAATTTAAAGACTTTTTCTGTTTATACTAAAGCTCCACAAGACAATCTAAAATGTATGTACAAAAACCCTTTGCATTGCTAAAGTGAACCAGTGACTTTGTTTCTAAGTTTAAATATTAATACTAGAACATAAAAATTCTCATGTGGTCTCTCATCACTATGGAAACCTCTCTTAGCAATCAGTTGCCCATGTCTGAAGATTCCAGTTTTCCTTTGCCACAGAAAATATTTGTGCATTCCTATGATATGATACAGAAGTATATTAATTCTATCCACATGTGAGTTTTTCTAATACTCTTCCCCAACACCATTTGAAGACAATGCAAGATTTAAAACCCATTTCCAATCTTTAAAAAAGTCATATATATGTTACACGTAAAAAGTTAAATATGCTATAAAGTTTGCAAAGCACTCCACATACATTATTTTATCCTCATAGCTCTCTAAGGTCTTGACTTTAGGGATTATTATTCCAGTTTTAAAGAGGAAACTTAGTTTAAATGACCTATCCAGTCATTCATCTATCAAGTTTCAGATGTAAGATTTTAACCCAGATCTCTCCAGATTCCAAATTTTTTTTCACTCCACCATTCTGCCTTTCAACTAGGCGCCCACTAAGGAAGAGAAAGATCTTACTCTATTAACAAAAAAGCAATAAAGTATATATTTGCCTTGGTTAATAGTTTGCACTTAAAAATAAAAACAAAACTGAAAAAACAGTATCAAATATTTCTTGCCCCTAAATAAAAAAAAAAGTCTTTGCAAAGGAAAATGTGAGTTGTTTAGGGTTTTTTTTTTCCCTAGGAGGAAGGTTTGGAGGTTATATTAAGCATAATATTAGTAAGTATCCTCCATAAAGCCCTACAAAACCTCAGCAAGACACTGGTTTGGGAGATTTTTGAAGGTTCTGCTTTGTTACATTTGGTTGCGTTCAAGTCAACCAGTATTAAATATAACATGAAATAGTCAGTGACCCTCAAGGAATTTACACTGTATGGGCGGGCAGGGGGGCAGGTCAAGGGAATTTTTTTTTTTAAAGATAACAGTGATCTGGACATATTTTTAGGTTGCAAAGAAGCAAGTGGATAAATTGATTGAAAATTAGAGTGGGAGGATGGGATGGGAGCAAGGTTGTGTGCGTGCTGAGAGGGATGAAAAGGCTGGTCTTAGCAAGAACTGAATATTAACTTTAGTTTCCGGATACCTCTGTTGTCTTCCTATTCCCCATCCTTGGAATACTCCCATCTGTTGCCTTTCCTCATAGTCATGCGCTATTGAATGAAGGTAGAGAAAGTTATGAAGCCAAGCTGACTGGGTTTACTGCAAATTTATGATCTTAATTGGGTCCTCACTGTGGCAAGCAACCTTTTAACAACTCTCCCTAGTCAACGCAATATCCCACTCACCACAGTGGCTCTTCCTCAAACCTCTCATAGCTCATTCTCCCCATACGCTCAACTGAGAACTCTGCCTCATTTTTACTGAAAAATATTTAGACTCTGCTGAGAGGTCTCCTCTCCTCATCTAACATCACCCAGGTGCCTTCTGCCACTATTTCCTTCTTCACCGTTTTCTCACATAAGGTCCTTCTCCTTGCCCTTGTAAATATACAAATGATCCCATTCCATCCCATCTCTTCCAGCAGATTGCCTCCTCTATCATCCCCACTATCTATCTTCATTCTTTTCCTGCCTACCAGCTACTTACTGTATATTGACTAACTTTCCCTCTGTCAATCATTTATCCTACATATAACTTGTTGGTACAGTTGTTTGCTTGCTTTCTTGGCCATTAATATTAAGTAAAATTAGTATTAGGTAATACCTTATTGCCTGCAAATATGCCTGTTTCTCCATCCTCAAAAAACTCTTACTTGATCAGCCATTTGTGCTGCTGTCCTGTATCTCTGCCTTTTGAGGCTAAACGGAGAAGGCCATCTATAACAGTGTCTCATTTTCTTTCTGCTCATTTTGTTCTTAACTCTCTATAGTCTAATTTCTGACTATCATTCAACTGAAACTGCTCCCTCCAAAGTTACCAATGATCTCATAAACTGCCAAATTTAATAGCTTTTCTCACCCCATCCCCAATCTTCATCCTCTTGACCTCTCCAAAGCCTCTGACACTATCATTCTCTTTTTCTTGACAGTCTTATTTTTAGTTTCTATGACACTACTGTATACTGGTTGTCCTCCTATCTGACTGCCCTTTGTCAGTTCTTTCCTGAACTTTTGTCCCAGTCATACCTAACCAAAGGTGTCCCACAGAGCTCTCTCTCTGGCTTTCTCCTCTTTTTCCTCTATGTAATTTCACTTATTGACCTCATCTTTATCTGATGATTCTCAGATTTACTTATCCAGCTCTAGCCTCCCTTAATCTCTAGACTCATATCTTCAACTGGATGTCTTCCTGTAGATACCTTAAAATCAACATGTTCAAGACTGAATTGATTCTCTATCCCCTCAATCACTCCCCTACTCTAAATTTCCCTGTTACTGTCAAAGACACCATTGTCATTCTGATCATCCAGACTTGCAAACTAGGCATCATCCTCAACTCCTCACTCCCTTATCCCTATGTCTAACCTGCTGCTAAGGGCTGCTGATTCTGCCATTGTGGTATCTCTGGCATATGCTGCCACCACCCTGGTACTGGCCCTTATCGTGCTCCGGGTATTGCAATAGCTCATTGGCTGATCTTCTTGCCTTAAGTCTCTCCCCACTCTGGTCCATCCTTCACTAAGTAGTCAACATGATCTTCTTAAAGAGAAGATTGAAGGCTGACCAAGTCACTCCCCTATTCAATCAAGTCCAGTGGGGCTCCCCATCGCCTCCAGGTTTAAATATAAAATCCTGTTTGGCATTCAAAGCTCTTCACCACCTGGACCCTTCCTACCTTTCTAGTCTTATTATGTCTTATATCCTCCTCCCCATCTCTCTGTCATGGATCCTGCGATCCAGTGACACTGGCCTCCTTGCTATTCTGTAAACAAGACACTCCATTTCTTGAATGGAAATTTTCACTGACCATCTCACTCTTCCTCCTCCCCGCCCCTATACCTGGAATGTTTTCCTTCCTCATCTCTACCCCTTGATTTCCTTTGAGTCCAGCTAAAATCTCACCTTCTACAGGAAGACTTTCCTGATTCCCCACTAATTATAATGCTCGCCCTCTATGGATCATGTCCAGTTTGTACTGTATATAACTTGTTTGCTTATTGTCTCCCCGCATTACACTGTGAGCTTCCTGAGGTCAAGGACTATATTCTGCCTTTACTTGTATCCCCAGAGGTAAGCATAGGGCATGTAAAATGTGATCAATAACATTGGTTGAGTATTAAATGCCTATTTCATGATCAAGACTAGAGGCATTAAACATAATAAATATCAAAGATGGATATAAAATGATTACCCTTTAAAACTGGCACACCAACCCTAACCATTCTATTCATTTGTAACAAAAATTAGTTCGAGAGAACCCATAAGGTAAAACAGGCATTTCCCTACACCCACAATCAGAGGCCATAGAATAAGCATGAAAACAATATAATCTCACTTTTATGTGTACTTGACTCCAACTCCAAGGACTCATACTACAGTAGTTTTGTATACTTATTTCAATGAGGCAGATCACAATACAGCTCAAATGAAGGAATGACTACAGAAATTATGCTTTACTGTTTTCACTTTTTTCCTTTCTTCCTTTTATTGCCACATTCTCAAATGAATGCTTTAATTCTATTGCTTTCATTTCCTCACATAATTCATACCTTAATCTTCTGCAATATGGTTTTGAGGCCTATTACTATTAAACTTGTGTCCTCAAAAGTTAAAAGACCTCAAACTCCAAATCTGGTGGCTTTTCAGCCTCTTATCCTCCCTGACTTCTCTGTAGTATTCAATACTGCTATCTCTTTCCTCTCAATCTTCATGATACAAAGTTAACCTGAATCCTCCCTCTCACTCACCTTTTATGGCTCTCTACCATTCTTGCAGCTTCCTGAGTTTGTAACCTCAGTGTTACATTTAAAGCCCCAATCCCCCTTAAATATCCAATCAGCTACTAAAACTTGCCATTTCAGCATCCATGCCCTTTCTTCCCTTTTCATTACTCAAAAAGCTTCCACCTTAGTATTCAGGCTCTATCATCTCTGAGCTGGTCTGTGACAATAGATTTCCTAATGGTCCCCCCTCCCTTAAATATTTTCTCCTTCACAGAGATCTGACCAAGATCTCTCCCTGATAGACTCTAGTGGTTGGTTCTCTATTGCTTCTAAAATAAAATAAAATAAAAAAACTCCTATTTTGCCTTTAATGCCCTTCCTACCTGGGCCCCAACGTGAATTATTCCCCTTCCTATATTCTACTCTACAGCCTAGCCAAACTAACCTTCTTTACGTTCCTCAAACACAGCACTATACTTTTATTTCAGATCTCCATTCCTCTGCACTTGAAATTTGTGTCTGGAATGCACACCCTTACTACTTAGCTTGATCTCTCAGAATCCCTTATTTCCTTTAAGACTGAGCTCAAGAACAGTCTTCATATCTTTCATCATCCAATACTAAACTTCAAGGTATCACCTCTTAATTCTGATACCACTAGCCATAATACCAGTAATCTATTGAATACTTCTACTTAGACATGTTAAGATTTATGTGACAATGGTACACTCAACAATGACAATCTTCCCTCTAAATGTAGTTTCCCACCCCTAACTTCAGATGCCAATAATTATTTATTCATCTAAGGAAAAATTTTATTCACTTCTTTCTCACTGTCCTCAATCATCAAGGTCTAATATTCTTGTCATCATAACATAATCTATATATCTTTCTTCTGTTACTACAGAAATTTAGATTCAGATTGCAACTCATGCCTGGACTACTGGAAGAGCTTCCTTAACTGATCTCCCTGACTCTACTACCACCTATGCTATTTTATTTTAATCCAGAGGTTCCAAACTTATTTGACCTACTGCCACCTTAAAAAAAATTACTCAGCACACCCCTGGAAATCTACTTTCTTTAACCCTTTAATGGTTTTTTTTTTGAAAAAATGTGTCATTTCAAAATACATATAAAATATATTTATATTTAAAATTACGTATCTTAAATTTAATAATCATAAATTTTTTTCCTGGTATTGAAATTTTGATGACACAATATTCTATCATGTAACTGTATAGTACCATATTGTGGACAAGTAATTACATGCACATATTCCTGCCAATGCATGCTGGACTTCCAAACAATTCATTTGCCTGCCAACACTTGCTTGTTAAGAGCTGTCAGTGGACTTGACCATTGATTGGTTATAACTTGCACTCTGTGTGTTTATTTGGAAAAGAATGTAATTACTATGATTTTAACTGTGACACAACAGATAACATGTATGAATGGTTTTTCCAAATTTTCTTATCTTTTCTTCTTTCCATATGCTTCCACTGCACCCTTATTTTTATTCAACAACCCCCCCAATTGCACCTAAGGCTACTACCCCCCCCCATCATTCCAGCACCCCTGAGGGCAGGGGTATTGCCCACTTTAGGAACCTCTTTAATCCATAAATAAGTTCCTTATCATTAAAATTTCAATCATCAAATCGAATCATCTCCTCCTTACTTCCACAAACCCTGATTCTAACAGACTACTGTATTCAGTCATGCCTTTTAATGTTCCTCCTACCCCTATGCCTTTGTTCATGTCATTCTCAATGTATTCTTTTTTACACTTTTCTCCAGTTACCTAAATTTGACTTATCTTTCAAAACCCAGATTGGATAACACCCCTGAGGTATCAGTCTCTAACAGTACTGCTATACTATGCTGGCACATAGAAGACACTAAATGTTTGTTAATTGACTACTATATTCTCATACAAATTGTTGAACCTTGGAAAAAAGAACCTTATTTTAAACATTTTTGCACTGTCTTTCCCTAAGAAATTTCTTACACATACCAGAAAGGAACTAAAGTCATCTGTTGATATAGTCACTCCAATTATGGCAACAAAGTAAGAAATCCTTAAAGACCTGTTCACTTTTAAACAAAAATTCATTAAGATATTGTGATTAATATGAGATGTCTATAAATAGATATTTTTGATCAAATTTTCCTGAGAATCAGAAAATTAGGTCAAATATAGTTATGTAAGCTTCTTTCACAGATGTGTGGTTATAATGATACATGTTATTATATTAAATAGTGATATCCTCAGAAGATATTTGTGTAATGGGTTACTTTTTGTTGCATTACTGAATCAAAGCCTTTGAGCTACAGTGTACATAAAGATTATCTCTTCCAACTCCCTTATTTCATAGCTAAGAAAATTGAGGCCCAAAGAAATGAAAAGATTTGGTCATTTGAGATTTGAAACCAATCCTTCTGACTCCAAATTTAGCTCTCTTTCCTCCACACTTGGATGAAAAGACAATGTACATGACCACTCTTGCTTAGAAAACAGTAGGTCTCTCTACTTCTTATCAGGTTAAGACTCGGAATGCCTTCCATGCCTCTCAGCAGGGAGTCATTAACCATTTACTATTTTTTTTTCCCCCTCGCTATTTCTCTGTCATTTTTGAATGGCTTTTCTCCTACTAGCAAGAGTAGATTCACATGATCATTCCCTGAAATATATGAAACAGTTTAATCCTCAGAGCATCCAAGTCTATGCTCGATGGTAAGATTCTTCTAGCTATTACAAAGCTCCAAATTTACTTGGAGCTCTTGCTTTCTTATTTGCTGTTTATGTCAGTCACATCCTTCCATTCTCTATCCTGACGCAGATTAGCATTTTCCTCCCCACCCTCCGCCCCCGCATGACAGAAACATATATTGGTGCCAGATCATTAATGACCTCTAATGCCAAGCTAAGGAGTTTTATCTTTATTTGAGCAAAAGGAAATCACTGAAGGAGCAAAAAAAGACTTTTGAGATTAGTCTAGAGGACAGAGGAAGTAGAGAGTAAAGATGAGGCCAATTCTGTAAGAACAGCCCAGAGTTAATAAGAACCTATTCCAAACAGCCTCATAATTGGTATCCTCTCCTTCAATCACTATTATCTCTATCCTCCAGATTAATCTTAAAATACTGTTTGTCCAAATTAGTACCTTAAGCAAAAGGAAGTCAAACAACTCTGAGGAATAGTGCCTGGAAGAGTAAAGGCAAAAATTAACAGACAAGAGGAGGGTTGATTTGAGGTATTATATGAGTCAAACTTCAAATAGGATTAGTTTGATATAATGGTACAGTAGTCATGTAGAGCTACACAGTAGACATTTTGAGATTTGAGACTAGACTGAAAGAAAACAAGGCTGGAAGAAAACAGGCTCAAAACTTCGTCAGTCATCCAATGAAGCGATAAAGACCTAAGAATAGATGAGGTCATCTAGAGAACAGTGGAGGAGAAGGTGGCTGAGGGCAATGCAAATTTGGGAAATACCCTTATTTGGGTGATGGGAAAAGGAGAAGCCAATAAAAAAAACATAAAGTTAGAGAGATCCAAGTATGAAGATGCTGCAATGTCAAAGTCAAGGGAGGACAATTTCAAAGAAGGTAGTGGTCTAGTGATTAAGTGATAAGTAAGTCTGTCCAATAGACAAAGAATACAAAGTTTTCTAAAACTAGCTTAAAGAAATTAATATAAATTGATCATCTCCACTTGATGGAAATGTAATACAAAATGTTCGGCTGTTATTGATAGAGATAATTTTCCCTCAAGACCAACGCTACAAAGATCAAGTCATATTAATGGTACTGATAACATCACTACTGTTTCTCTTTGAAGTTTTTAAAAAATCAAAGCTATGGTAAAAATAATCACTCCTAAAAACATTATACTAATTAAAAATTAAACAGACATGAAAAGAACTATAAAGCATATTTGCCAATTTTCTTCTTGAGAAATTTTGATAATTCTAAGTTTCTACATTAGGCCATTCTCAAACCTATTCAGCTTTAGGAACCATAACATGACAATCATTTTACATCATGGGTCTCCCAAGTAGTCAGTTCAATAAGCATTTTTCAAGTGTCAATTATGTACAAGACCCTGTGCTAGATGCTGGTAAACAGCATGATAGCATCGACTCCCTACCCCTATTCTATCACAGACAGCTAGAGGGTATGTCCATAAGGACAAAGTGTGCTTAGAATCTAATGCTGAGGCTTCTTAGCACTCTGATGTTGGTATGAAATTATTTCCATGATTAAAATACAAATCTAGGGATATCTTAAATTCCCAATTCCAGATGAAAAAAAATTTTAAGTGAAGCTCAGAGGCTTTAGAGTTGAAAGCTTTGGAGATCATCTGGTCCAACTCCCTCTTAAGAGACAATGAAATAATGCCCTCAAGGAACTTAACGCTTTACCGAGGAGACACAACATGTACTTAGAAACAAATATAAAGTATTTTGAGGAAGAAGATAGCACTAATAATCAGGAAGATAAAGGAAGAGCAATCTTGTCCAAACTCTGACGGAATAGGAACTTTTTCAACAATATCCTTGATATCTGGTAATGTAACTTTTGCTTGAAGTCTTCTAATTAAGGAGAATCTACTGTTGGAAGGGAAGTGGGGCAGGTGAGGGGGAACGAGTGAATCTTGCTCTCATTGGATTCGACCTGAGAAGGGAATAACATACACACTCAATTGGGTATCTTACTCCCCAGGAAAGTAAGGGGAAGGAGATTAAAAAGGGAGGATGATAGAAGGGAGGGCAGATAGCGGGAAGAGGTAATCCAAAGCAAACATTTTTTAAAAAGGGACAGAGTCAAGGGAGAAAACTGAATAAAGGGAGACAGGATAGCATGGAAGGAAATATAATTAGTCTTTCACAACATGAGTATTGTGGAAGTGTTTTACATAATGATACATATGTTGAATTGCTTGCCTTCCTAGGGAGGGTGGGTGGGAAGAAGAGGGGAGAGAATTTGGAACTCAAATTTTTAAAAGCAGATGCTCAAAAGAAAAAAAAGTTGTTTATGCAGCTGGGAAACAATATATAGGGAATGAGGCATAGAAATCTATCCTGCCCTACAAGAAAGTAAGGGGAAGGGGATGAGGGGGGAAGGAGTGCAGTGACAGAAGTGAAGGCCGACTGAGGAATGAAGCAATCAGAACATATGCCATCTTTGAATGGGGGGGAGGGTAGAAGTGGGGAGAAAATTTGTAACTCAAAATCTTGTGGAAATCAGTGTTGAAAACTAAAATATTAAATAAAAATGATAAAATTTAAAAAAAGGAGAATCTACTATCCTATCCATTTTTTTATAAGGAAATTAGAAGATTCTTCTTCTTGAATTGATTAATAGAACCTATCACTCCTGATGCTTAGGTACTTTTAAAAAGCAACAGAAGTTTTGGGATTTTTTCCCCCCTCCTCTGTTTTACCAATATGTTTAACTGAAGCAAAGATACTAGTCATCAGCACCGCACAATGTGGTGACAGATGACCATAGAGTATCTACCTATATAGTTAAGCTAGTTAAATGCCAGTTAAGCTAATTAAATGATGTGGTCCAAATGAGTTTATTTCAACCCGGAAAGACATGTCTAGTGGAGTCCCCTAAGAATCTGTCTTTGCTGCTGTGCTGGTCAACATTTTCATTAAAATTACAAATAAGGTAATTGGTAATGTTATACTCATTCTACCTACAAATAAAACAATGCTGGGAAGAAGTAAATGTCCAAAAAGATTTACATATTGCTACAATGATCACATCAACCTAATAACACATCACCCTAATAATAAATTCAATAAAGAAAAACATAAATATTCTGCATTTGCGTTTAAAAAAACTAAGAAAGTTCAGGAGGTATGGCTAGGCAAAGAATTCTGGCAAAAAAAAATGGGAGAAGATAAGACTGCAGGCTGAATTGTGTGAAAAAGCTTAAGTGTAAAATCTTACATTGCTTTTAATAAAAGCAGTGTGTCTAGTACAAGGGAGGTGATAGTTTTGCTCCACTCTGTACCTTAGTCAAATCACAAATGGGAGTAATATGTTTGGACCTCCACTCTCATATATTAGGAATGACACTGAGACTGAACTGCATCACTTGGAAGGTGATTAATAAGGCAAAAGACCCAGAGACCACATAATATAACAATCAGGTGAAGGATTGGGTGGTATAGATATAGACTATGGAAGACTGAGGGGCATTAAACATGATTCCTGTCTTTAGATTTCAGAAGGGTTTAGAATTGTTGGCTTCAGTCGTAACAAAAAATGCTCTAACAGAAATTAAAACAACTCTGAGCTACCAACCCATACCTATCAAATTGGCTAATATGACAGAAAATCAAAATGACAAATGTTGGAAGGGATGTGGGAAAATTAAAACACTAATACATTGTTGGTAAAGTTGTATACTGATTCAACCATTCTGTAAAGCAATTTGGAACTATGCCCAAAGGGCTATAAAACCATGGGTACCCTTCGACCAAGTACTAGGTATATTCCAAAGAGATTTTTTAAAAAGGACCTATGTATACAAAAAACTTTATAGCAGCTCTTTTAATGGTGGCAAAGAACTGGAAATTGAAGGGATGTCCATTAATTGAGAATGGCTGAACAAGTTGTTGTATATGATTGTGATGTATACTATTATGCTATAAGAAAGGATGAGCAGAATGTTCTCAGAAAAACCTGGAAAAGCTTATATGAACTGATACAAAGTGAAACCAGTAGGACCAACTGAATATAGTTCACGGTAACAACAACAATGCTGTACGATGATCTACTGTGAATAACAGCTATTCAAGATAGTTCTGAAGGACATATGATGAAAGGTGCTGTCTAGCTCTAGAGAAAGAACTGGTGGAGCCTGAATGCAGATTGAAGATACTTTTTCTTTATTTTGTTTTTCTTGGGGTTTTTTTGCCTGCTTTTTTTTCACAGCATGACTTATACGGAAATGTTTCATAGGATTACACATGTATAACCTATGTCAAATTGCTTCTCAATGAAGGGGTAAGGGAAGGAGGGAGAGAGATCATTTGGAACTCAAAATGTGAAAAAAGAATGTTTCTTTTAAAAGGCACTGGAGTTTATCGTTTAACTTATATATTTGAGATTTGTAATTTCAAGAAAATCTAAGACCTTATTAGATTTGGAACTATACTCAAATGGCTGTAAACTGTGTGTACTCTTTGATTCAGTAATAACCACTACACCAGGTCTGTATCCCAAAGGGATCAAAGAAAAGGGGAAAGGACCTATTTGTAAAAAAAAAAAAAAAATAGTTATAGCAACTCTTTTGGTGATGACAAAGAATTGGAAATTGAGTAGATGCCTATAAACCGGGGAACAGCTAAACAAGCTGTGGTGTATGATTGTGATGGGATTTTATTGTGCAATAAGAAATGATGAGCAGAATGGTTTCAGAAAATCCTGGGAAGATTTACATGAACTGATGCAAAGTGAAGTAAGCAGAACCAGGTATACTACCAGCAATACTGTATGATGATCTAGCATGAATAACTTAGCTATTCAGCTCCAGAGAAAGAACTGGTGGAGCCTGGATGCAGATTGAAGCGTACTTTTTTAAAACCTTCTTTACTTTTCTTGTTCTATTTCATCTGTGTTTTCTTTGGCAACAAGGCTAATATGGCAATGTTTTGCACGACTGCACTTGCATAACCTATATAAATTTGCTTACCTTCTCAGAGGAGAGGAAAGGGGAGGCCAGAATTTGTAGCTCAAAATTTTAAAAAATAAATGTTAAAAGTTTTTTTACATGTAGTTAGGAAATATTTAATGAAATAAATAAAAATATATTGGGGAAAAAAGACCTAACTAGAGGTATCAGATTGGTTTGGGACATTATTTCTCCAATATCCACTGAATAGCTGAAGAAAGCGCAGCATCTTTTTTTTTTTCGGACAAACTGAGCAATGTGCTCAGCCCTGCTGTTTGAGCCTGGGAGTAACAGATTGATATATCCCTGAGAGCACCCCCATCTTCATCAAACTCTGCTTCTTCTAACTGCCCTATTTCTGTATCACTAGCTCTAACATTCTTCTAGTTAACTCTGGCTAGAAAATTTGTAGTTGTAGGATCATAGATTTAGAATTAGAAGGGATCTTGAGAGAAGCCTTCTGCAGTAGCTTCGTAACTTATGATTTGCCCCCAATTCTTCCTGTACAGTGCTGATAGATTAATTATCATACCACTCCCTGAAAACCTATAGTAACTCCCTGTGCTCCCAGATTAAAAGGCTAGATTGCTTAACCTGGCATTCAAAGCCCTGAAAAAAATAGTACCAACATATTTTTCCAATCTTATTTTGATTTAGTGCCCTCATACTTGAGCCAAATTGAATTTTTCTTTTAACTTTAATTTGCTGGTTACTGATTACTATGACCATTATTACTAAACACCGATTACTATGATATAGTTCAATAATGACAATAAAGTAAGACATTGTAGATTACAAAACATTATACAGTAATGAATGCCCCTTCAGAGATCCAATTAAACTTTGTTTTCCAACTCTAAAGTATTTAATACTGCGTACGAAAGTTGTCTTTGTGTTGTTACACTGAGATTGTAAACTCAAGATCACAGAGACTCTTATTTAAGTTTTCTATTTCCCCAGGGTTTCATACTCAGCTCTGTGTGATATTGCAGATACAAATATTTTGTAAATATTTGTTAAATCAACAAAAAAGCACTGATTGTTATGAATCAGACACTGGGCTAAGAGCTGGGGAAATTAATACAAAAGTTAGACAATCCTTAGTCTTTGGGAATTTATATTCTAATAAAAATGAGTAATGGCTCTGGGGAATCATCAAGTTACTTAGGGCTTATTTGTTTGTACAGTAAACAAGCCCAAACTATAGTTTCTCTACTTGGTAATTTTGTGGTCTCCTCCTTCCAGAGGATTACCCCCTGCCCCCATCCCTACTCTTTCAGATGAATCTGACTCAGAAACAGAGCGAAAGATTTGTTAATTATGAAGATAAAAGTGACTTTTTAAAAATCAAATTCATGCAAAAATTATAATATATTTATTAGGCCAAACAGTGCCAGTATATCTTTAAGAGGCGTGAAATAAACATAATCTTAAAGCTATGATAAGTGATTTTAGGCAAGCAGAACTGACAATGGGAAGAAATTTTTCCACAAGACTTCACATTTATAGAAATTAGAAAGCTTCAAGGATCTAGAAGAAATGAGAAGCATTTCAAAAATAGTTTAACTAGAACAAAAGCTACAGGCGGTTATGAGCAACAATAGATCAACTAAAAGTAATCAATCAGCAAATGTTTACCATGAATAAAACAGTATGCCAAGAAATCAAGACCACTTCTCTAAGTGTATCTTTTCGAGCACCTATGAATGTTCACGAATGACACAGTATTCCATAGTTAAGCATAATTCATGGTTTTAAAAAAAAAGGATAGTTATCTTGTGCTTGAAAGAGTCCTGACTTGGGAGTTCAGAAACCCAAGTTCGAGTTCACTAATAACATTCAATAGCTATGTCAACCTTGACAATCTCTTTAAACTTCAGCTTTTTTATTTACAAAATGAGGATAATATTTGTATTGCCAAACTCAAAGGGTTACTTCTAGAGAAAACTGTGTAAACCTTAGAGCACTACATAACTAAACTGTTCACAAGTGAGTTTTAGTTTTACTTGTGCCTAGAACAAACTGAGTAAGGGTGAGGCAAACCACAGTGTTCATTTCCCAAAACTATCCAGTCTACTCGCTTCTATATTGCCAGTCCTTCTTTCAGCACAATCCCAACTCTTTACCGTTGTTACACTTCCAACCATTCCAAATAAGATCACAGCCACTTATGATGGTCTGTTATGGTGGTGAACTTCATAATGGTTCAAAAGAATCAACAAGTGGGGCTCACACACAAGAATCAAAGAGCAAAGGGCAGAGGAACAACTTAAAGAACAGTTAGGAAAAGCATAGCCTGGAGACATCTATTTCTGAACACTATATTAACGTGGAAATCTGAATTGATGGGCACAGATCTATTATAGATTATCTTTTAGGAGAAAAACTCCTATGTGTAAATAGTTCTAGTATTTTTTATTCTAACTTTAACAGACAAAAAAATTGTTATTTTGAACAACATACGTTAAAAAATGATTAGGTTATGTCTTATCACTTGGGTGTTAACAGTAGAAAAAATTAAGGCTACTTTTCCTGCTTTATTGATGTGTACAAAGTTCGTACCAAGAGCTGATTTTTATCAGTGTTTTAAAAAAGAAAAATATAATTTTTATGGATTTCTGTCAAAGTAAAAGTATTATTCAATTCTATTTAGAAATCATCCTCCTCGTTTAGAATGTTTTCTCTCTCCCTAACCACAATGTGCCTACTTCATTAACAATACTAAAAATGACTCTTACTTCATTCGTATTATATGGGTATTATCTTATACATCTGTGCCATCTCAAGTCATTTAATGTTTTTCTTTAGAGCTCTAAGAAAACAAAAGTGTCTGTTTTTCTATGAAAACATTTGCCATTCAACAATACACAATTTTACCACAGGGTTAGGGGAACTATGGAAATACTGTTTTATATAGTTTTATCTCAAATTTTAAGGCAAGGTAGGATGAGAATTCATCATATAAGAAAACCACCTAGCAGTAAAGAATGATTCAATATTGAGGCTATCTTCAGGCAATCCTTAATATTCATTAATTCAAATTCTTCCTTTTTAAAAAAGTAAAAGTTAGTTTTTAAAAACGTGATTCCTTGAATGTAATTTTGAATCCTTCCATGTTAAGATTCCTTTTTATCCCATCAACTTGTTGGCTTCTATAAACCAGAACAAATATGAATGAGGCCTTCATAATAGCATGACCACTTACTCATCATACTGGATATGATAAAGAACATCTTCATTATTCACAGAATGAGAGCGAGATGTGGAGGGTGCACTGTCCAACTTATTTGTGTTGCCTCTGGAATGATCATGACTTAAATTTCCATTAGTCCTTTTGCCACTCTTTGCTTTAGCTTTGCCACCTTTATGTTGTTTTGTTGCAGGGGACACATCTTTATATGACACGCTCTTTATATGAGCTTCAAACCAAGAGCCAAGGGTGTTATCTCGAGCATCCACCAGTTCATTTATCTAAAAGACAAGTTTTAAAAAAGCATTAATGAACAGTTTAAACTGTATTGCGATTATGGAATTAGAGTAAATTAACATACTTAACTACATCTTCCAAAGAACTCTGGGCAATAAGGAAGAAATAACTGTATGATATATCTTGTTAAAATAAAGAGAAATTGCGCTTTTATTTTTCCAAAGCAAGTCACTAAATTTTTTTCAAAGAATCAGAAGAAAGATATTAATAAAATTTTGGCTTAGACAATCAAGCTTAAATTTAGCCCATATTCTCAAGATCTGCTAAGTTTTCCCAAAGATTCTATAATATACAGATGATACTTCTTCCTAGATATTCCCAGATAATTAATCATAATTTGATGCTTTTACATATCTTTAAGATATGGCCATATTATAAAAGAGACAGAAAACAACTGAAACAGCTTCCCTTTACAAAAGCAATAACAACCAAAAAAACATTAAATACCTGTATATTAAGATAATGCTAGAAAAAAGTTTTCTTCCAATGAAATTATAAAGTCTCAGAAAAATAAAAGGAAATGTGAAAACTGGAATCAGGTAGTTTGGTTCCTGCTTAGGAGGACTAAACAGAACAAGCAAAATTGATTCTGAAGTCACATACTGATTTAATCCCAATATTCCATAGTGTTATTTAATAAAAACTGGCAATATATAATTGATCATGTTACACAGTGAAATTCTTTTAGTATAACAAAATTTCATTAGATGATGTATGTAAAATGCCGTATAGATGATAAAAAACCATATAAATGTCAAGCTATTGCTATTATTAACCAGGCAAAATCAAAAACATGATGGTTTATTTACCTTCTAAAAAAACAAGAATTGTCAAAAATATATGGTACTTATTTGAAACCAAAAAAATTTATCAGAAAGTTTAATTGTTTATTATTATTATTACTATCACTATCATCTTGTTTTCATCTTTTCTCACTAGAGTTCAATTAAGTACAGTCCTAGAATAATGAGTGAAATAACATTTATTAAGAATTTACTTTTTGCCAGTCAATAACCATTTATCAAGCACCTATTATGTGCCAAGCAATGTGCTAAGCTCTGGGGATACAAAGAAAGGCAAAAGACAATCCTTGGCTTCAAGGAGCACATAGTCTAAAGAGAGCTAACATGAAAACAACTATGCATAAACCAAATAAATTGTAAATAGGCCCTAGCATTACAGGGGGAATCAAGAAAGGTTTCTAGTAAAAAGTGAGACTTTAGCTGGGACTTGAGGGAAGCCGAAAGTAAAGACAAGAAAGAACATTCCATGCATGAGGAATAGTGAAATGTCAGGAGTCAGGAAATGGAAAGTCTTGTTTGAAGAACAGTAAAGAGGCCAGTTTCACTGGATTGCAGGATACACTGGTGGGGAAAGGGCAGGTTATAATAAGATTTAAAAGGCAAGGGAGTGTCAGGTTATGAAGGGCTTTGAATACTAAAGAAAAAATTTGATATCTGATCACAGAAGTGATAGGGAGCCGCTAGAGTTTACTGAGCAATCATGGTCAGATCGGTGCTTTAGGAAGCTCACTTGGGCTGCTGAGTGGAGCATGAACTGGAGTGAGAAGACATCTGTGGCAGGTAGACCAATCAGTAGGCTACTGTTACAATACTCCAGGAGTGAGATGATGAGGGAAGGCCTGCCTGCCCAGGATGCTGGCAGCATCACAGAAAAAAAAAATGGCATATTCAAGAGATGTTGCAAAGTTGAAATTGAAAGGCCTTGGCAGATCGGATATGGAGGTTTGGAGAGTGTGAGGAGTCAAGGAGGACACACAGGCTTTTAGAATACAGATGATGAGGAGAATAGCGGTGCCCTCAACATCAAGAGGGAAGTTTGGAAGTAGAGGAAGGTTTGAGGGAAAAAAGATAATGAAGTCGGCTTTGGACCTGGTGAATTTAAGATGTATACAGATACAAGCAAATAGACAGCTCCTTCCCTCAGGGAACTTATATTCTACTACATATATTCTACTAGGGGAAGGCTGAGCCAATCAATAAGCACTGATTAACTGCTCACAAATGTTCACTCCGTTCCAGGTGCTGTACTAAGCACTGGACATACAGAAAGAGGCAAAATGAAACACAACAAAAATTCCAGTCTTTGCTCTCTAGGAACGCACATTCTAATGAGTGAGACAGCATACAAGGAACATATAAGATACAGTAGAGCAGGGCTGTCCAAAGCGTGGCCTGCAGTGTGATTTTATGTGGCCCATCTGTGTTTACTATAGGCATAGAAATTGACATAAATGCTTTAACTAAAGCATTTGTGTTGATTTCTGTGCTTGTGGTGGACACAGGCGGGGCAGCACGGGGGCACACGGCCTGTGTTTTGGACAGCCCTGATGTAAAGCATATGAAGGCTATCTGAAAGGAGAAGGCAGGAGCAGTTCCAGGAACCAGGAAAATCTTCTTTTAGAAGGTTGGATTTAAGCTGAGACTTGCAGGAAGCCAGGAAAACCAAGAGGTAGAGGTGGGAGGGCAGTTTAGTCACAGCATGGTGGTGCATACGGTTTAGCTGCAAAGCAGATGATACCTCCTTTAATGTCATTTTCTGTGATAAAAGCGTATCCATTTCTGATACTGAATTATTTGAAAGTATCAAGGTTTTTTTTTTTTTTGCGGTGACCACATTTTTCCCCAGGTATTCTTCATTAGCATTCATTAGCTGCTGAGGAGGTGGGGCTAACACATTTGCAGATGTGTCCAGGAATACTCTAAAAGGTCTGCTTCCCTCTAAGATGGCTTTAGGGACCACACTAGAAACAGGTTGGGGGACAATTGATTGAGCAATCATGGTCCAATCTATGCTTTAGGAAGCACAGATCTTTTCCTTCCCAGGGCTCTTAGCTTGTTATTGCGCTGGGTGTTTTTTGTTGGAGAAGACCAAAAATATTTGTAGCTACTGCCTTCATTCATTGGTTCAATGTGATCCCTGGATTTAAGCTCAAAACCCTCAATCTCTATTTTTCCTAGAAATCCATTAAGAATTTCACTTTTATTGGGCACAACACACACATATCATTGGAAAAATATGCTGAGATGAAGGAGCTATTTAATGTTACTCAGTGGAGACACAAAACTTGATTTCAATCATACACATCAATGATTAATAAGAAATTTTGGTTTAACATCTTTAATTTGTGAGTGTTATTAGGATCTAGGAAGAAAGGGAAGAAAACAAGTATTTAAGCACCTACTGTACGTACTACACTAAGCACTTCACAAATATCTCATTTGATCCTCACAACCACCATGGGAGTTAGGTGCTATTGTTATCCTCATTTTAGAGATGAAAGAGAGGTTAAGTGACTTACCCAAGATCATACAGCTAAAGAAGAATGGACTGAGCTATCTTCCTAACTCCAAGTTAAGACTGTAGGCTGCTAGAGCACCGGACTTGAAGCCAGCTTTGTGCAATTTATCTTACCTTCTCATGGTACTATAACACTGAAGAACATCTTCTATGCCAAGTTGATCATTACAACGATTTTCTTTAGGGCCAGCCTGCAATCCTATGCTATCCTATCTATTACCTTACCTCCAGAATCAAATGTAAAATCCTCTTGTCTTGCCTTCAGTCCTTCATAATATGGCTCCTCCCTATATATTCTTCCTATACCTTACACTTCCTTATGTACTCTATAATCCGTGCCACTGGCCTCCTGAAACAAGGCACTCCAATCTCAGCTCTGGACATTTTCACTGGTTGTCTTCCATGCCTGGAAGACTCTCCCTTCTTATCTCCACCTCCTGGCTTCTTTCAAGTCCCAAATAAAATCCCGCCTTATTTTAGATGCCTTTATTAATTTCTCTTAATCCTAGTGCCTTTCCTCTGTCCATTATTTCCAATGTAACCTTTTTATAGCTTGTTTATAGTTAGTTATATGTTGTCTCCTTCATTAAACTGTGAGCTCCTTAAGAGCAAGGAGTATCTTTTACCTTTCTTTGTAAGCACAACCTTGAGCAGCGTCTGGTACACAGAAGGTATTAAATGTCTGTTGACTTGCTAAGTCCTAAGAATAGTTTCATCACGTTGTCCGAAGGGCTAACCCAATCGACAGTATCACTCTAACACAGGGTCAGTGTTTCAGGGTTTCTGCTGGGTCTTAACAGGTTTTAGAGCTTACCCAAGGTACAGGGAGACCCTGCTTTATCAGTGTACCTGGTATTGCTTTAGTTTCTCATCATCCCTGCTCTCATGAAGGGGAAGAAGAAAACAAATACTTATTAAGTACCAACGTAAGAGTCACTATGCCAAGTCTTTTACTAATACAGAGATGACGGGTTGGACTTCGATAAAGTTATTATTGATATTATTATTGCCTCTAGACTTGTGATTGCATAGATGTGTTGTACTCTAAATATGGAAATTTCCTGCCCTATAAACTGGCAACTCCTCTGTAACTTAGTTTTTGAGTGTCGCTTTGGGTATTGAGAAGGCATTTGTTCACGGCCACAAAGCTGTTACATGTTAGAGAGAGAACATGAATTTGATGTTCCTGACTTTAAGACTGGTCCTCTATACAATATGTCACAGTCTAAGTACAAAATATTTCTAAAAATATGGATGGGTAATCTATTGATGTGGTACTGCCCCTAGTAGTTCAGAATACATCCCATCAACCTCATTTTGTACAACTGTTATCCGTGCATTCCCATGAATCCCTAGAGAAGATCCACTCCAACTATTCCTTTTGATATTCTGAGGTGATATATGCACCCATGTGCCACATTAGTTACTACCTTTGATATTAGCAACCTGAATAAATTATTAAACTAAGACACTAAGCTGGTGGATATTAATGTCAAGCAAAGAAAACAACCATGTCTGCCAAAAGTGTTTGTCCTAGTCACGGAGGATGTCCAGTACACCGTCCAGATGGAAGGATTTACAAAAGACGGTTTAGACTTCCAAATGCAAATTACAAATGACAATGTGTTGACTGTATCAAGTTCCCTAATACTTTTCCTCCCCAAAATGCTTTTAAAAACAAGTTTCAACATTGCATATACCAAATTCAGCTGATATGATATGTTGGTTAGGCTTGCTGAACTTCTTTAATAATAATAATAATAACTAATAGTGCTTACAGATAAAGAAACTGAAACAGCCAGAGGTTAAGTGATCTGTCCAGCGTCACATAGCTATTAAGTGTCTGGGAGGCCACATTTGAACTCCTGTCTTCCTGACTCCAGTTCCAGTACTCCATCTACTTTGCCACCTATAGTTCACTGGGTAAGGTAGGGACATATTCAGAAACAAAAGTGATGTTAAAACAAAAAGTTTCAAGAAAGCTAATATGTATGATATTGATAAAGATACCTCCCTCCAGGGTATACGTTCCAGCTAAAGTTTAGCCAATGTTATCCTCGGCTTGATGATACAAACAAGCAGCAAGATGCTTCATCCTTGTTTTCTCTGCATTTTTGCAGTTTACTCTTCTTTCCTTCTCTCCTAGATAGTCTTCTGAATTTTGATCGCACTGTTCTCTTTTAGTTTATATCCCATCAGGAGTCATCTTGGATTTCTTGCCATCGCTCACATTCTATATCCAAGCTGTTTTGAAGGCCCACTGATTCTACCTTTGCAACATCTTCCAATTATGCCATCTGCCCCGACTCTGACCCAACTTTGGTGTAGGCCCTCATCATCTCACACTGTGATCATTGCACTAGCCTACTGGTTAATCTACCTGCCTGAAATCTCTCCCCACTCCAATCCAGGTAGCCAGTAAAGTGATTTTCCTAGAATGCAGGTCCAATCACACTGCCCTGTACTCAATAAACTCAGTGGCTTCTTATAGCCTCCAGGAGCAAATACAAAATGCTCTGCTTAGCATTCGAAGCCTTTCATAACCCAGTGCTCCCCCCCACCCCCGACATATGCCCCTTTCCAGTCTTCTGACATGTATTCTTTGATCCACTGACACTAGCTTCCTGGCTGTTTTACAAACAAAATACTCAATTTCTCAACTCTGGGCATTTTCTCTGGCTGTCCTCCACACCTGGTGTGATCTGCTCTGCTCTACTGATCTCCCCAACTTCCTTTATATCACAACTAAAATCCTACCTTCTACAGGAAGCCTTTCCTAACATCTCTGCTTTCTCTCTGTTAATCATTTCCTATTTGTTCTGTGTATAGCTTGCTGTGTATCCATTTGTTTTCATATTGTTTCTCCCACTAGACTGCACAGTTTTTGAGGGTAGGAACCATCTTTGACTTTTTGTATCCCCAACACTTAGCACTGTGCCCGGCTCATGGGAGGTACTAAAGAAATGTTTATTGAATTAAAATAAGGGGCAGCTAGGGGGCCCAGTGTATGGAATCAGGAAGACTTGAATTCAAATCCAGTCTCAATTATTAGTTGTATGACCCTGAGCAAGTCACTTAAGTTCTGGCTGCCTCAGCTCCCTCAACTACCAAATGGTTAACAAGGGCACCTACCTTACAGGGATGTTGCAAAACTTCAATGACAGAATATCTGTAAAGCACTTAGCACAGTGCCTGGCACACAGCACACAGGTAAATGCTTATTCCCGTCTCCCACCCATCTCCTTTGTTGGATCATCATCCACATCATGCCCCCTAACTGTGAACACCCTGCGCGTCTGGATCCTGGGCTTTTAGATCTTTCTTCTCTACATTTTCACTTAGTAACTTCATTGTTCCCATGAATTTATTCATGATCTCTATGCGCATGACTTACAGAACCATATAAACAACCCTCTCAAGATTCATTCTATTGACAGCTGCCTTTAGAACATTCCAAAATGGATTTCCTATAGGGACTTCAAAGTCAGTAAGTCCAAAACAGAAATCATTATCACCAACCACCACCACTATCCATTCTTTTTCCAGATGTGGAAGCTCCACTTTTCCTTCAGTTACTCAGATTCACACCACCTTAGTCTTGACGTTGACTCTTCACTCCCTTTTACCGCTTATCTCCAATTAGAAGCCAAATCTTGTTTCTACCTCTAGTTTCACTGATAAAGAGTGATTCAATCTGGTAATTAAGAGATCACTGGTAACTTTGGAGAGTAGTTCCAGTTGAATGATGAAGTCAGAATTCAGACAACAAAGCTCAGAAAAGAATAAGCACAGCAAATTGAGGCTCTAGTTATAGAGAGCTTAGTTTTCTCAACCATTTTAGCCAGGAAAGAAAGGGGAGAGGGAGTGATGACAGCCAGCAGGATGGTCAAATCAAGTGAGGGGCTTTTTCCCCCTTTTTTAAAGGATATGGGGAGGCATAGGAAAGTTTGTAGGCAGCAGAGAAACAGCTAGTATATACAGAGACTTTGAAAATTGGTGAGAGTGAGGGGATGGCAAAGGATCTGCTAGAGAAAACAGGATGGAATGAGATTAAGGAAAAATAGAGATGTAGAGAGGTTTGCCTTGGTAAGAGGGGCCACCATTTCATGTGACAGGTGAAAGAGGAAATGGAGAAAGACATCTAAGTGATCTGTGATGAGGAAAATGAGAACATAGGTTTTACTACTGGCTCTTTTCTTTCATTTTGTCTCTAGTTCTAGGTGTTTCAGCTTCTTTTCTTTCTCTGCGGCTACTCTTTAGAGTCTCTAACCTGGAGCACATAAATAAGTAATCTTCTTTCTTCCCTATTCTTTTTAGTTTACAATTTTTAAAATGAGCTTTACAAGGTACCTGGTCAAATACATTTTTGCCAGTCTTCATTAGATGCATTCCAAATCTCCAGGAGTTTTTTGTCCCTGGGGTATTGTGTGATATGATCCAAAATTCCAAATCATATCAAATCATACCACTTTCTTAGGCAGCTATTCACTCCAAAATTCACTTTTCTTTTCTCAGTGAAGAAAATACAACCTATACCCCTACGGTCTTTCAGTTTCTTCCCCAAGACTTCATTAATAACTGCCAATATTTTTTAAGGTTCCTTCTGGAAGTGTCACCTGTGCCCACCAGTGAATCTCCAAATTGGTAATTTTCAACTGTTCATGACTCTTGGTAGGACATATTAATCATAAATCTGGGAGCTGGAAAGACCCGCAAAGGTTTTATTAGTTTAACACCTCTCATTTTTTAGATAAGGAACTAAGGCCAAGAGAAGTTATATAACTGAAGAGTCACAAAGATATTAAGTATCTATGATGAAATTTGAATTCAGATATTCTCAACTCCAAATCCAACATTCTACCCTCTAAGTATTCTGTTATGTTTCAGACACAGTTGGTGGCACGGTGGATAGAACGTTAGACCTGGAGTCAACAAGACTTATTTTCAATTCCACCCTTGGACACAAACTAACTTTTTAACAATGGGCAAATCACTTAACCTTGCTTCAGTTACCTCATCTGTAAAATGGGAAGAATGATAACACCCATCTCCCAGGACTGTTGTGAAGATAAAATGAGATAATTGCGCAGTGATCTGCCAACATTAAGTGCTTTATAAATGCTAGCTATTATTATGTCTTGGAAACATGCCACAGAAGTCAACAGTCTATTACTGTTATCAGGTCAGAAAACAGCTGCCTTGGGATCCTTAAGCAAAGAATTAGGACCTTCTATGATCCAACCTTTCTTCCTTTGACTCTTACTGGATCATCTGTCACCTGACAGCTTCTAAAGTTCTACTGTTTCATTCTTTCAAAGGTATGCAGCTTCTTCTTCCTCAATGCATCCACTTATCCTCTCTTCAAAGAAAAGTTTTAAAGCTCTCATTGCACTGGTGGGGTGCAGAGTGTTAATACAGCAAGACAAAATACAATCTTCATAGTAAACCTGTAGGCTAAACACACAGGGATTAAAGCACAAGAGAGAGTCAGGTTAATATGATCACTACAGACAGACAGGTATTTAGGAACTCTCTTCATTCTTCTATAGCCTTACCAATTTTCTAAACTACATGGTGTGCTATTTTAGGGATACAGGAGAGAGTAGGGAAGGAAGGATGATGATGAGCTTCCCCCAGGGTAGCTAATTTGAAGCAATACCAATATTATTGGATATTTTTACTTCAAACTCTACAACAATACAGGCAATTTTAAAAATGAAAATAAATTCAAATAAAAGTCAACAGTGAGCTTTACAAGACAAAAATCACTCCAAATGACAGTGGACACAGCACAGTATGTAAAATGCTATATAGGTGTAAGTCAGCACATGATAACTCTTCCCTATGTTAGGAGGTATACACCCATGACACCAATGAATTATGTTGCTTGCTGCACTTGAACATGTGAGCAAATTCAGAATTAAACACATTCTGTGTGTCATTTAAAAGTATATTATATTTCTCATCATTCATTTTTGCAAGCACAATATAATAAATAAGCTCAATTCCCCCAAACCCTACAACTTTAGAAAAATTAAAATAACTTGTAAACAGATATGGATGACCATTTGAAATTATCAAAACAATTAAACTTAAATTTAACTTTTAATTTATCATCTCTAACTTTTAACAAGTAAAACAATAATAACTGTGATTTAAAAAAACCAAAAAACAACATAAATGGTTTGAAGAGAATGCTAGTAAAGAGAAAAAAGACGCCATCAGGAGTGCAAACACTGAAATACACAATCCAAATACAGAAAAAATGATCCATTATATAAGACACTTAATAAATAAACGTAAATTAAAAAAAAAACCAACAAATTTTCAGACAGTATTGTCTGAACACACTTTTATGATCAGTTCATTGAGAACCAGACCTTCCTATTTTGAACTGCAAGTGGACGAAACAACAGACACAGCTAGAGTTGTTCATCTGATCACACACATAAGAAGTGCTGAAATTGAAATTAGGGAAGGTTGGTTACTTTGCACACCTACTGTTAATCTCACATCAAAAAAATTTTCAATGTAACAGACGGACTTTAAAAATCAAAATTATAGAAGAGACTCATTAGATTTTAAACTAATGGAGCACAATTAATGCCAGGATAACATGGAAGACTAAAAGCACTAGTTAAAAAAATAAAAACCATTGGTCAATTTGGACATAGTGTCATGCTCTGCAGATAATCATGTTTTAAGGACATATGAATGAGAAGCTACATAGTTTTTAAAATTGTCAGAAAAGAAACCAACTTTATTTAGAACAAAACAATCTAGTACATTAAATGGAAAGTTCTTTGAAAAACTGCATGATATGGGGCAAAAGATTAGGGTCTTTCTATGTTTGACCTAAAAGAAGAAACTGCCATTTTTTTGGTGATAACAACAAATATTAAAAAAAATTCATTTTGTGATTTAAAAAAAAAAAAACCTCTCCTTAAATCAGTATTTGGCATACATTTTTCAAAATCTGAGTACTCTATCCTCAAATTCACAACAGAATCCAGAAGGATAAACTGATTACATTTATGAAAAAATTTAATAAATTTATAAAATAATTGACTTCATATATTTCCCATATCAGGAGCTAGATGTCACAGGGCATATTAGATAGAATGTTCATCTGGAAGTCAGGAAGTCCTGAATTCAAATTCTCCCCGAGATGCTGCTAGTTATGTAACTTCTCTCGGCTTCCATTTCTTCACATATAAAATGGGTATTATAATAATAATAGCACCTACTTCTCAAAGGTTGTTGTATGGATCAGATAATACACGTACAGTACTTTGCAAACCTTAAATCAGAATGTCAATGCTAGCTATTATTTACAATTTTAAAAAATACTTGCTCAGAAAATGCAGTTATGGGGGCAGAGCCAAGATGGCAGCTGGAAAGCAGGGACTGGCCTGACAGGCTCCCCACCAAGTCCCTCCAAAAACCTATAAAAAAATGGCTCTGAACCAATTCTAGAACTGCAGAACCCACAAAGTGGCAGAAGGAAGCAGGGCTCCAGCCCAGGACAGCCTGGATGGTCTCGGGGTAAGGTCTGTCCCGCACGGAATTGGGAGCTGAGGGGAGCGGAGCTGCGGAGTCTCCTCCCAGCATGCAAGGCGCGGACCAACCAGACCAGGAGATGAGCAGAGAGTGCCCTAGCATGCTGAATTAGTAAGCACACACAAACAGCAAAGACAACACAGAAGGTTAGTGGGAAAAGCTGCGGGACTGAGTTTGCGGTTCGGCCACCGCCCCTGGGGCAGTGGAGGTGGGGCAGCTTTAGAACTACAGCTGCAGTAGCTTCTGGCCCCAGGCCCACCTGGTGGGAGGAATTAAGTGGCTGATCAGAGCAGGAGTACAGAGCCTGCTGAAGATCTAAGTCCAGTCCAGGTTGGGGGTTCTTGGGGAAGGAGGAGTGCTGGTGAGGCAGCGCATCCGCCCAAGGATGAAACATAGAACTCTTTAGTCACACCCCATTGAAAAACTCAAGGGTTAAGTAAGTTGTCT